>MU775269.1:0-20187 GCA_026770625.1 Nicotiana glauca | reverse complement strand
TGTGCCTTTTTGTGCACAGATCAGGACGCAGCTTACGGACCGCAGCGGTAGGATTTTTCTGGGAGCTATCTTCAGTCCAGGGACTCTCGAGGTAGCCTAGCTGGCGTTCGCAGGCCGAAGTTCCTTTCTTTACTTTTTTTTGTTCATCTTGTATCAGGCAAACACTATGTATTTCTTTTCCAGACTTATTTGTAGTATTCTGTAGTAGTCCGTGAGTAGTGAAACCAGGTACTGGGTAGAAGTGAATTTTGAAAACTTCCGCATTTTTTTTTCGTTTGCAGTTATTTAAATATTTATAAGTCTGCCGTATTTGATTATCATTTCAGTTTTTTATAATTGTTTAAAAGAAAATAGTAGAAATATTGTATGGAATGGCTTGCCTAGCTCCGACAGTAGGCGCCATCACGACTCTCGATGGTGGGAAATTCGGGTCGTGATAATGTGGCAATATGTGATAAAAGTAATGAATAAAGACATGCAATACATGATTGGATGAATACCACACAACTCACATCTAAGGGAGGTTTGAGTGAAATAAAGATAATAAATATTATTGTGTGGTTACATGAATATGTCATTAGTCGCTTACATGTGATATGCCAAAAAAAAATATTTTTCCATGCCTTATAAAAGTTATTAAAGGCAAAATTAAAGCAAGAAATAATTTTGCTTATGACGAGTTTGACCATGATAATTATGATATGATTTTCTCCATAAATGAGACATTCACCATATAGATGGTGTGATAAAAGATCTTGCAGTACAAAATTAATTAAGAGCTTCGAAAGAGCTAATTTGGTACTACTCGGATGAAATTATTTATTATATTTATATTGTATTAAATCTCAAAAGAAACTTTGAGTTTCAAATATATCAGCCAAAGTAGTTGGCATATTGAGACTATAAATGAAATGAAGATTGAATATATTTTATATTACTATAATCATATCGGGTAAATATGAAAGGTTACCTGATTTATCTTCTATTTGTACTACACAAGTATAAGCATGATGATAAAATCACAAGCCACAAGTAAACTAGAGGTTTACTGAAACAAATATTAGTTGGCATCACCGGTTGGTCATCCCGGTTCAGTTATGATGCGAAAACTTAATTGAGAATTACATTGGCATATATTGAAGAATAGAAGATTCTTCAAGAATTCTCTTGTGCTGCTTATTCTCAGGATATACCGGTTAAGGTTGGGATTGAATCCCTTGATTTCTGGAACAAATAAAAGATGATAAATATATGGGCCCAGTCACCTGGATTACTATTATATGATTTTAATAGATGCATCTATTCTATGGTCACATGTGCATTTATTATCAACTTGCAGATTGATTTTTGCAAGATTGCTTGCTCAAATTATTAGAGCACAATTTCAAAATATAAATTATGATAATTTATCTTGATAATACGGGTTTAAATCCAAGTTGGTTTAGCAGAAATTGTAGGCCTCCAATTATAGCTAAATCATTGTTTATGAGAACAAAACTCCCAAAAATAAAATTTGGTATGAGATGTATTATTTAATATACATCAGTACTTGTACGCATCTAACCAAATTATGAAAACTTCTCCCTATTGAAATCGATTCAGGGTCAGGAACTAAATAATTTCTATATAAAAATATGGATGTGCTATATGATTTAATTATGCCACCATAATGCACAGAGATGGGTTCCCAAAAAAGATTGGAAAATGTGTTGGTGATCCCAATATTAGGGGGGAGAAAATGGACAGCTGAGAAAGTGATACGTGAAATGAATTATTATGAATACATATAGATCCCCGTACAAGAAAATATGAACTTAAAGTTCAAGTTCTAATTAATTTATAAATTATTATCAGACGCGTTTACTGACCCAAAGCTAAATATCATATTTCAGCTACTAATGCTCCAAATAGAATAAAGTCCATGAGAGACAGAGTCTATGGCACGCATAAAGTATAATAGACCAATCGGTTCCAAAGATTAAACTCCTTGAAGAAGGAGAGGGGCAAATGTTCAAGATGGTCATAATAGCGAGGCAAGTGCTCTAGAAGAACACCACGACATAACACTTCGTAAAACCTCATGCGAGAGGCTCAGGTTCCTGAAAATAATGAGATAAAGAGATCTGAATAAGTTATGCCTTTATTATGTAATAACTGAACCGATATAAAATGACTGTCGACGATGTTGTTAACATAATGTAGCGCTAAATATTATTAATATTGACGAGGATCTTAAGCTCAAATCTGTCATGAATTTAGGACAAGATAAATGATTAGCCAAATGAAAAATACGCAATAAAAATTGACTTCACTTGAAAAATATAAAGTTGGACGGAATCCCAACACATGAAAGTATAAATTCAATGTAGGTAAATATGTTCTTGTGCGAAAAAGGTCAAGTCGATAGGCATAAAAACGACTTGTGTCACAAGAATATTTGTAAATATCCTGGTATAGAGACATGATTATATAGAGATATGTTCTCTTGTGGTGGATGTAGTCATTTAAGATTTTAATCTGGCAATACATGAAAAACTTGATATGCGTATAATGGAAATCATTGAAGGAATTAAATTGTTTTGAAACATATTAAAATTTCCAAGAAATTTATTAAATAAGGCTTCAAAAATTCTTATACGGATTGAAACAATCAGGGCGTATGTGGTATAATCGCCCAAGAGAGTACTTTTTGAAAGAAAGGTACAAGAATGATCTAATTTGTCATTGTGTCTTTATAAAAAGGTCTGGATCTGAATTTGTTATAATCGCCGTGTATGTTGATGATTTAAATATCATTGGAACTCCTGGGGAGCTTCCAAAAACAGTAGACTGTTTGAAGAAAGAATTTGAAATGAAAGATCTTGAAAAGACAAAATTTTGTCTTGGTCTACAAATTGAGTATATGAAATATGGAATATTTGTCCATCAATCAACATACACCGAAAATTTTTTAAAGCGATTCTATATGGATAAAGCACATCCATTGAGTACCCCGATGGTTGTGAGATTACTTGATATAAAGAAATATCCATTCCGACCTCATGAAAATGATGAAGAACTTCTTGATGACGAAGTACCATATCTTAGTGCCATTGGGGCATTAATGTATCTTGCCAATAATTCCCGACCAGATATATAGCTTTCTCAATAAGCTTATTGGCAAGATTTAGTTCTTCGCCCACACAGAGACACTAGAATGATATTAAACATATATTCAGATGCCTCCGAGGGACCATTAATATAGGTTTATTTTATTCAAATGAATCCAAGTCATTATTGATTGGTTATGCAGATGTAGGATATTTGTCTGATCCACACAAAGATTGATCTCAGACAGGTTATTTATTTACAAGTGGAGGTACAACCATATCATGGTGTTCGACAAAACAAACTATGGTTGCTACTGCTTCAAATCATGCAGAGATAATATCCATTCACGAAGCAAGTCGAGAATGTATTTGATTGAGATCGATAACTCAACACATTCAACAAACATGTGGTCTTTGTTCGAAAGAGAATATTCCAACAATATTGTATAAAGACAATGTTGCATGCATAACTCAATTGAAAGGAGGATATATCAAGGAGATAGAACAAAACACATTTCACTGAACTTCTTTTTCACTCATGATCTTCATAAGAATGGTGAAATAGATGTACAACAAGTTCGTTCAAGTGATAATTTGACTGATCTGTTCACTAATGCATTATCAACCTCAATATTTGAAAAGTTGATATATAAGATTGAAATGCGTCGTCTTTGAGACATTAAGTGATTTTTCTTCAGGGGGAGTAACTACACGCTGTACTCTTTTCCTTAACCAAGGTTTTGTCCCACTGGGTTTTCCTGGTAAGGTTTTTAATGAGGCAGCAAGTAATGCATATTATAAATGACTATGTACATCCCAATATTTTTTTTTGTAAATTCTTAATGAGGCACATTATCTTACATGGACATCCAAGGGGGAGTGTTATGAATAATTTGTATATTGGATACTACATTGGATGCTACATTGGATGTCCATGTTGTGAATAGCTTAAAGATTAAATCTCCTATTTTATGTCCATCGTCTTTACTTTTTATGCTTATAAAAGGCTACGTAATTACAATGGAAAAATACACACAATTGAAGAAGAAAATCTCTTCCTTCCCTCAATCTCTATTTCTTGTTCATGTTTTACTAAATTGCTTTTATTTTATAACACTTATAACCTTTTTAGTTATTTATTATAAACAAAAAAGGCATATTATGTGCACTACTTAGACAATTATCACTTCTTTAGAGGTGTTTCAATCTCCTCAGTTTGTTTTTGAATCTTAGACTGTCTCCTTAAACACAACCTTTTCCACGCTACTAACCGTTGTAGAAAAATCATAACCTGCCAAAGAAATTTTAACACAAAGTCACTAAAATTCTACAATATAAACACAACAAATGGAAATAAAAAATAAAATAAAAAGGTAGCCCGGTACATTAAGCTTCCGTTACGCGCGGGGTGCTAGGAAGTATCGGACCACAACGGTCTATCGTATACAACCTTACCCTGCATTTCTGCAAGAGGCTGTTTTCACGGCTCGAACCCGTGATCTCTTGGTCACATGATACCAACTTTATCATCAAGGTTTCCCTTTAACAATGAAAATAATTGAGAAAATAATAAAACAATTTTGATCTAACACGTTTTTTTATTCACAAGATAATATTATTTTATGGTCAAACGAGAGCTTAATATTATAAGATTCTGACCTCGGATGGTTCTTGTAAAGAATACGATGCATATGTATCTTTTGGAGTTTTGGAGACAAGAATGCCAAAACCTTGCCCTCTTTCTCTTAATACCTATCACAACAAATAATGATATACTTAGTAATAAGGATAGTGTTTAACTTTTATATATTAACAGTATAAAATATACTCTCTGTTCCACCTTATGTGACAACTTTCTAATTTTGAAAATATTTTAATTATAAATTTCTCATTTTACCTTTAATAAGATGATTATAACCATACAAATATCTATGACTTATTTTAGAACACAAATTTTAATTGTATTTCTTTCTTTCTTAAGTTTCGTATTTATGCAAACTTTATCATATAAAAATGAAACAGAGGGAATAACTCTTACGCTATCAAGTCACTTAAAGGACGATTTGCAAGTAATAACTCAAAATAAGTAGTATCTTAACCTAGAAAATAAGGTAGATAACCAGCTGCAATAAGTTAAAATATATTGCATTTTTATAAATTATATATTTTTTTTAAAAAAAAAAAAAAGAAAAGGAAGAACAACATAGGAAACCTTGAAAGCATCTTCGTCAGTTCGATCATCTCCAATATATACAGGAAAGACATCAGTACAATTAGCGTACCCTGTCGAAGAAAGATTAATTCTCAAAATAATTACTTAAATATATAGTTGAATTTTCCAATATTTTATGTGATAATAAAAAATAAATATAGTTATTATTCGAAAACTAGATACTTACCAAGGGATTCAAGCAAAAATTCAAGAGCTTTTCCTTTGTCCCATTTAATAGTTGGACGAATCTCTAATACTTTTCTCCCTTGGCTTAATCCAAGCTTTGGATATTCTTTTAGCACTGACCTTACTTGTTGTGATAATTCACCCCATTTCTATAACATAAACATAAACAACACATCATAAAATCAAATCAGATATTTTCTTAAACTTTATTAAAGTTGGGAGTCTTTAAAAATACCTTAATATTATTTCTGATTTAACATATGCTTTGTCTAACCTAAAAAGATGCCATTTTTTTCTTCTTATATTTTTACTTTGAAATGGGTCATGTATATGGATAATATATAATACTCCCTCCATCCACTGTGACGGTATTTGACTGGTCGAAATTAAAAATAAAAAAAGTCTTTTAAAATTCACAACAACAACAAACTAAAAGAAAAAGTATGTCACATTAATTTATGGGATGGAGGAGTAACATTCAATCTTGTCATAATTGAAAGGGAAAAAAGTATGTGGAACTTTTATAAACCTTTTCATCAACACAACGGAAATGCACAGACACACAAAACTTGTTATTCTCCACTCTAACACCTTCAATACACTTTGTTTTATCCAACAGTCTTTTGTAAACCTGTAATTTTCATGTCAGGCAAATTATCAAATAAAATTGTAAGCATTTTTTTTTTTTGGTCAATTGTAGTAATTTACTTTATACTTTATTACTAATAAATATGACGGATAATTACCTCATCAATCATATGGAGAAATTCATTTGCTGGTTGGAAAAGAACAGCTTGAGCTCCCTGGAATTTCAAGAATGAAAATGGCAATGTTAACAAGATTTTAACTTGTACTGACAGTGTAAAAAAATTTATACTATCAAGTCACTTAAAAAATAACAACAGGTAGACGCTTATTATAAGTGAGATTAATAACTTGAACAAATAAGACAACTAATATGCTACCACCAGGGGCGAAGCTATGTGTGGCAAACGGTGGTCAATTGAACATCATTCGCCCAAAAATTATATTATATATATGGTAAAATATAAAGTTATTGATTAAAAAAATAAATTTTGAATATCTTTACATAGCCCATTGACGATTTTCAAATTTGAACATCCTTTTTGAATTTTCTGACTTAATCACAGGTAACGCATACTAAAATAGACTTATACAGTATTGTATAAAAGTTAGCAGATCATTTAACAAAAAGAGAAAAGGAAAAGAATATAAACTCAAGTTCACTTACTTTCTTGTATTTGGAACCTTTTGAAGGACCTTCTATATCCATGCCATGGCTTCCAGCATAGTACAACTCTGCCAATTGTACAAAACTATATACCTAAAATTATGCAAAACCAAAAAGAGAGAATAAATAAAAACCAGTTTATAAACCTAAAAATAAAACAGAAAAAGAAGAAATCTAGAAAAAATACTAAACTTAAGAAGAAAATAGGACAAAAAAAAAAAGATGTACCTTGTCTCTGCACCTCCCACTAACTATAGCAGTAGGGAAATATCTTGCAAGCTTTCTCACTGTTCCTCTCATCTGATACACAGAAAGAAAGGGTTGAGGAAGTTGTAATAAATAGTAAAAATACTTTGAAAAGAATAAAGACTTTTAAGTTGCACTGACTGTGTAAAAAATATTTGCATTGTTAAATTAGGTAAAAGGTAATTACAAAAATCCATATTTAATAAAAGTGACAGGTATTCTAGGATAAATAATAAACACAAGAGGCCGGTGCACAAGACATCCCATATTTACGCAGGACGTGGGAAAAGGCTGCACCCCAAGTGGTAAGATGTAAACGGCTTACCCTAATGGTTACTTCCGCATTTCGAACCTGTGACCTATAGGTCACACAGACACAGAGACAAGTTTACCGTTGTTCCAAGACTCCCCTTTTATAAACAATCTAGTATAATAGATTAAATTGCACTGATGACATGTAAAAAAAGGTTATCAATACATATAACTTTAATTCAAAGAAGGAAGTTTGAAGTTGGTTGAAAAGACTTACAGCATCAGACATGAAAGCTTGATCAGGGTCATCAACAATGGGGGAAAGGGTGCCATCATAGTCTAAAAACATCACCATTTTCTTTCCTTTAGAAACACTGATTATCTGCTCAAACATGTCCAGTGCTGATGGATGGTGCACCTGTTTCATTTAATCAACACAAGAACTTTTTTTCATCTGTTTTTTTTTTGTTCCCATCTCAAATGGCATCAATTATTACATGGGGACGCATCAAAAATAATTATTTATCTGTTCCCTATTCCTTTTTAGGCCCTTCAGCAAAATTACATATTTTCATAATGACACAAGCTTTATGAGTTACGACATGTCTAAGATTATAGGACAGCTCGGTTCACTATGATCCTGGCTATGCGTGGGGTCCAGGGAAGAATCGGACCACAAAGTTCTATTGTTTGCAGTCTTACCCTGCATTGCTGCATTTATAAGATTACAACTTGTAATTTACAAATTTGAGAAGTCTTATAACTACAGATATATTATAGAATGCTAAAGATCACAAGTTTCAAAATTCTTAACTACTTTCGTGCAGACTCCATGCTTTCGTGCAGACTCCATGCACGAAAGGCTAATAAAGAGGAAGTTTTCAGCTTTTATTCTTTTCTTCTTGTTTTTTTTCCTCTTATTATTGGTGAGAGTAATTAAGTTTGTTAAGATTGAACTCACCATCCAAGAAGTATTGTCTTCGGAGAGAGAAGTGCACTTGTGATGAGTTGGAGATGAAGCTCTCATAGAATCAACCCAAGAATTGATTCTTGGACCACTATTTATTTCAACAAGTGTCTTTCTTGAAATGTTGATGCAACTTACCGGCGCCGGTGGCGGCTTATGTACCGCCGCCGTGAATGTGGCGGTGTTGATACCGGAATTAAGATCGGAAACCACCACATTCTGTTTAGTCATGTTTACTACCTATATTGAAAAACACACTTCTAGTTCCCGAAAAAACAAAGAGTTGAAAGTGTGTGTAATTTGGGTTGGTTTGTTTATTTTATACAGTTATAAATAGACACTAGTGCACAAGGCAACGCACCTTTCAATGGGCCCAATATTTGGCCCCCACCCCACAAAAGTACTGGGCCCCGCAGTAGGGTTTGGATCGGCTGTGACCCACGACTTAATATCTAGGTGGGGGCCCACTTCAAATGGTTAAGTGGTCCCACCAAACCAAAGTGGTAACTGGTCCAATCTCTTGTCTCTCCGCTGTCTTCGCCGTCGCCCATAACAGACTATTCCAGCTCGGATCCTACGTGGAAGATTCTATGCCACGTCTGAAAAAACTGAATTTCTCTCGGACGAGGTGTCATGCCACATCAGTAATTATATTTGTATCAGTACACTGGAGCAGACTAGAACGGGCAGATTTTTGTACAAGTACAAAGTGATTTATTGAAAAACAAAGAGTATATTTTCCAAAATGAATAACGAGATAAGGAATAGATAATTTTGAAATAGCCGGTTATAGTATATAAAACTTAAACTCTTAATTGATATGGAAAATTATGAATCCAATTTCCATGACCAAACTTAGGGAAAGGCTATGATTTATCCTATATTTTTATGATCCGTGAAATAATATAACAGTAAGGGAGCTTTGACTTATGTCATTTGCTGCAGGTGACCAAGAGGTCATGAGTTCAAGCTATGGAAACAACCTATTGCAGAAATGTAGGGAAAGTCTGCATACTATAGGACGTTGTACGTAGCTTGGTAAAATTGTTGACATATGACCAGAAGGTCACGAGTTCAAGCTGTGGATGCAGCTTCTTGCAGAAATGCAGGGTAAGTTTGCGTACAATATACCCTTGTACGTAGCTGTCACGACCCGGATTTTCCACCATCGGGAGTCATGATGGCGCCTACTGTTGGAGCTAGGCAAGCCAAGCATTTAAGCATTTTCGGATAATAACACAACAATAATACCAATAATAAACCCTTAAATAGAAGCGGAAGTCTTTTATAACATAAATAACTGGAAACCCAAAATGCGAAAGTTTAATATTTCTCTACCCAAGACTGGAGTCGCTACCTCACAAACCACTAAAGAGTGCTACAAACAAGTCTGAATAGAATGAAAACAAACTGAAAATATGGAAAGGGACTTCGGCCTGCGAACGCCAGCTAGGCTACCTCGTAAGTCCCTGGACGAAAGTCAGCTCCCGAACAGTATACTACTGCTGTGGTCCAAAAGCTGCTCCAGTACCGTGATCTGTGCAAAAGAGCACAGAAGTGTAGCATCAGCACAACTGATCCCATGTGCTGGTAAGTGTCTGGCCTAACCCCGGCGAAGTAGTGACGAGGCTAGACAAGACTACCAAATCAACTTGTGCAGTTTAATATATGTATATGCAATAAAGGAAAGAATACCGGAATTTAACAATTAAAAAGGGAGGGAAACATGCTATGGGGAAATAAAATCCGGATACAAAGTAAACAACTTAAGGAAGGAACAGGGTAATAACAATATTTAACAAAAGCAGGAAAATCAACAGTTGCACGGCATCAACCTTCATGCTTTTACTCTCAGTCTCACCAAAAGCAATCAAATAAAATGCACGGCATCACCCTTCGTGATTTCCCTCACATAACCCTCATTTCATAGCACAGAATGATCCTTCGTGCAATTATAGCCAAATCAGAGCACGGAATGTCCCTTCGTGCATAAAGAATCAAAATATGGCACGGAATGACCCTTCGTGCAAATATAATCAAACATGGCACGTAATGACCCTTCGTGCAAATATAATCAAAACATGGCACGGAATGACCCCTCGTGCAAATATAATCAAAACATGACACGGAATGACCCTTCGTGCATTATCACTCTTCTTCACCCAAACGGCAATCACAACCAAACAGACGAGGGAATAAACAGTAATAAGAAATATCCCGGCAAGGGAAAATGTGACGACCTGACCCGTCGTCTCATGCGTTACTGCTCCATTTTTCCCGTTTTATGCTTCTTCATGTTTCATTATTAGTATGTGGTGTGTTAGAGTTGATTTGGATTAGTATTGATGAAAAATGAGACACTTAGTCTCTTTGAGGGAAGACTAGTTTGAAAAAGTCAATCGGAAGTTGACTTGTGAGTTAGAGGGCTCGGAATGGATTTTCGATAGTTCGGTTAGCTCCGGGAGGTGATTTGTGACTTGGGAGTGCGATCAGAATTAAATTTGGAGGTCCGGTGTAGAATTAGGCTTGAATTGGCGAAGTTGGAATTTTGGTAAATTCCGGTAGATAGGTGAGATTTTGATTCGAGGGTCAGAATGAAATTCCGAGAGTTGCTGTAGTTTCGTTAGGTGATTTTGGATATGTGTGCAAATTTTCAGGTCATTCGGACATCGTTTGGTTGGGTTTTTGATCGAAAGTGCATTTCGGAAGTTCTTGAAGAACTTAGGCTTTGATTTGGTGAAATTTGATGATTTTGATGTTAACGATAGTGATTTGATGACTCGAGCAAGTTTGAATAAGGTAATAGATCATGTCTGTGCTTTTGGTTGAGGTCCCGGAGGTCTCGGGGTGAATTCGGATGGTTAAACGGAGAATTCGGAGTTTGTTGCATGTTTGAAGTTGCTGGTTCTGTCATTTCCACATCTGCGGAAAAGGGACCGCATAGGCGGTTCCGCAGATGCGGCGGGGAGGTTGCAAATGCGGTTCCTAGAGGCTTGGTAATTTCAGCAAAAGCGGACAAAAGTCCGCAAATACGGCGACCGCAGAAGCGGTTCTAGACCGCATAAACGGTCCCTGGAAATTTAAGTCAGACCGCATAAGCGGTCATTTGGACTCATATGCAGTGACCGCAGGTGCGGTTATTTAGCTGCAGAAGCGAAAATCGCTGTTGGCAGAAAGGTTTATATCATTATATCATCCGCGAACTTATGTCATTCCTCAATTGTAGAGCGATTTTGAGAGCCTTGAGGCGATTTTGAAGAGGGATTGAAGGGAGAATGGTTAGAGGTAAGTTCCTTGGCCTAATTATTCAAGTTTATGGTAGAATTGACATGGAAATTGGTTGAAATTCATTAAAAAGGAGCTAGGGCTTGAGTTTTAATATTTCAAATTGGGATTTGATAGGTCATTGAGCTCGGATTTGGGAGTTCTTGGTATGTATGGACTCGCGGCGAGACGAGGAATCAGGTAATGTGAGTTTTGTAATTTTTTGAGAAGCTGGCCTGGGGCTCGGGTTTTGCTAATTTCGAGATTCTTGATGTTTTTCGATTGTTTTCGATTAGGTATTGTCCCATTGGCATATTGTGATGCATTCGCTCTGATTTTGTTTAGATTCGACGCGCGTGGAGGTCGATTTGAAGGCCAAAGGCGTTGCGAGCTAGAGATTTCGCCGGTTCGAGGTGAGTAATACTTGTAAATGATATCATGAGGGTTTGAAACCCCGGATTTGCACATCATAGCGCTGTATTGAGGTGACTTGCATGCCGGATATGAGCGTGGGGTAGAGCACCGTTAGGGATTGTGACTTGGTCCGTCCCGGTTGGTATTTTTACCGCGTATTTTATTGAAACTACTTGTTATCATCATAATTTGGGCTGATTGCCATGTTTGAGCTTCGTGCCAACTATGTAAATCCTTTGGGGATTGATTTTACTACTTTAGCATGACTTGCATATCATTTGGTTTCAGTCCAAGGTTTTAAATACTATTTTGCAAACTCAGCCATATTTCTAAATTTTGAAAACTCAAATGATATTTTAAATGTTATTTCGGGCTGAGAACTACTATTTTATAAATGCCCATGGGGCTTATGATATTTTCTGGACTGATTATGGGTGGCTCGGGCTGCGCGCCGCAGTAGTGACTTAAAACAGTGGTAACAATGGCACTGTGTGATGTGACTTGAAACATTATGGGTTTCTCAGGCTGCGCGCCACAGCAGGAACTTTAAACAATGGCACTATATGATGTAAATGGGTCAGGTAGTAATGGCTGACCAGGATTTGATTGATGCTACGAGATGGCTTGATATTGCGCTTGGGCTGTAGGAGCCTCTCCGGAGTCTGTACACACCCCCAGCGAGCATCGTCAACGTTAAATGATTATGGGTGGCTCGGGTTGCGCGCCGCAGTGGGTACTGGAATATACCATCATATTCATTGCATTGCATTCATGCATTGGTTCCTGTTTGTACTACGTGTCATGACATCCAGCACTCTCATTTCATTGGCATTCATGTTATTTCTTGCACTGTTACTAGATACCCTGGTGTTATTTGTAATGGTGTGCTGTGCCCGAGGGGCTGACTTATGTGTGAACTTGCACTATCTGATTTTGCAATCAATTGCTTGACAGTTGGGAAAAAATATTTTCAAAAGAGGTTTTTAACTGAGCCAGATATTTTCTAAAGGATTTTCATGGAATTACTGTTTTCTCAAGGGTCTTACTGTCCTATATAGCATGATGGAGTGCTTTACGTGTTTTCTTACCGCTCAGTTATTATTTACTCTTATTACTCATTGAGTTGGAGTACTCACTTTACTCCCTGCACCTCGTGTGCAGTTTCAGGTATTGTTCACCCGGTAGCGGGTTTTAAGCTGATTGAAGGTATCACTATTGTAGCGGAGTAAGGTGACCGCCAGCCTCCGCGGCACCTGATTTTCCCTTCTTTGATTTTAATTTGATTCATGTAAATTACAGACACTATAGCTGTGTTCAGGCTTCTTTAGATGCGCGTGACTTGTGACACCCCGGTCGGGTTGTGTTGGGTTGTAGATATTGATTATTATTGTCATTAAGTTGCATTTATCTATTCCTTTATGTTTAATAATATTGAAAGGGGCGTCGTTGTTCTGTTGGTTGGCCTTGTGTTCACGAGAGGCGCCATCACGATCGGGTTTGGGAATTTGGGTCGTAACAAGTTGGTATCAGAGCCTAGGTTACTAGGTCTCACGAGTCATGAGCAGGTTTAGTAAAGTCTTGCGGATCGGTACGGAGACGTCTGTATTTATCCTCGAGAGGCTGCAGAACCTTTAGGAAACTTCACTTTCTTGGAATTTTTATCGTGCGCACTTGATTCAGCTTGAGGCATTACTCTTGAAATTCCTTCCACACGTGTGTATGCGCACGCGAGCGCTCAGTAGTATATGTGCCTTGATGGCTTGTGATTCCCCGTTCAAGGGGCGAGATATAATCTCTGTGAGTTTGATTTTGGGCCAGTCTGGAGGACTGGAGGCCGGATCTTTGCTTATGGCTTGAGCACCAAGGTGCTGATTTTGCGAGCTGGTGTTATGAACTTGTATGTTCGGTATTGTCCCTATTAGCCAGAAAGGCGGTTGGATATCCATGTGATGAGTATGTTGGTACTGCGAGATGTATCTATGTGATCTTGGTAGTGACGAAGAAGTCTGCTAGATAATGGATGAACTGTTAAGTGGTTGTTTCCTATTGTGGTTTGATGTGTGGCCCGAATATGGGCTCGCGAAGAATATTTTTGTATCTCCTAGTTGGAAAGTGAAGTGTATTGCGTGTAGCGAGATGAGTTCAGACTCAGGAAGACTAAATGGCTGTGTTATGTGTATGATGGTGGAAGGGGTGCTGAAATACTAAACTGAGGCGAAGCAGGTGGGTTATCTCCTGTGGAGTGTTCTTAAGTGGTATGATCCTTATGCGTATGTTAGAATATCTCATGTGTAATTGAAGGGTACGTATTGAAATTTGAGATTTTGGGTCGCTTAAGAGGATGGTCATACCGGTTGCGGGAATGAATGAGAGATTTGGGGAAGATATACCGTATTAGATGACCTGTGTTTTCACAACCCTATAAATGATTTGAGAGTAATCTCACTATGTTATTGTGATATCAATGGAGTAAAAGTGTTATGAGCTATTGAAATATTTTGGTCTATGGCTTCGAGCCAAGTTGGGGAGGTCACTGTAGATTAGCTGATTGCACGGTTATGTGCTATGTTGGTTCAGTTTCGAGATATGCTAGCGGATCAGTTCTGGTTGCAGAAATTGAGCCGAAGATGGCACGAGTGAAGCAAAATTTTGACAAAGGTTATATGGTACTTTGTGGATGTGTGGAAATAATAGGATGTCTTAAGCATTTGTTGATAAAGAATGCTTAGTGTAAAGAGAAGGAAGTTGTTTGGTTGTATCAGAATGAGATCATGTCCTGCGGGGTCAGAGTGCTAATGAGGCAGGGGTGGTTACGTCTGTTTGATTAGATAAATTACAGTTGAATAAGAGTGAATGACTTGCGAGAATGGTTCTAATGGGTTCAAGAGTCTGCGTACGTCAATTGAGAGCTCTAAAGTTGCATATGGGGTTAGGAACTGAGTTTTATTAGAAGATGTCAAGATTTGTGGTATTCTATGTTGATTATGGTAATCTAAGTATCCGCATCAGGAAAGTAAAGGAAACAGAGTTAGATTCGCGGTAAGTTCTTCAAGCAGAGCATGCGGGAATGTGGTATTTCTGGGAATAATTGAGAGAGTATTCAGTGGCTTGTGGGTCGTGACAGAAAACAACAACAACAACTTCCACATCCATGCAAGGGAGATAATCAATATACTCAAACCATCCCGGCAAGGGATTAATCATATCTCTTTCCGTTTCTTTCATTTCTTACTCAATAGTATTTTTATCCTTCGAGCCAACGCTCCAAAGAATTCACAATTCATAATTAATCCTTATACTCTTCACATTATGTAGAAATCATTAATAAGCATGGAAGAGTCCCAAATAAATATCAGAATAAGTACAAACAAGGACTCACGGTCATGCTAGACACCGGTGTATAGATACTCGTCACTATGTCTATACACCGTACTCGATCATTTAGCAATTAGCAATTAATAACACTCTAGTCCTATTCCCTCAAACCAAAGTTAGATCAAACACTTACCTCGGTCTAAAGAATAGCAATCAATCCTCAATTACCGCCTTTCCACTACAATCCGACTCCGAGACATTGATATCTAGGCATAATTAATTCAATAGTATCAATGAAAACTCAAGGGCAACATCCCATAGCCTAGATATGAATTTCCTAGCATTCTTCCAAAATTACCAAAATTCAACACCGGGCTCACATGGTCCAAACACGAGGCTCGGACCAAAACCTAGTCACCCATAACCCCACGAGTTCAAATATGCAATTTGTTTTAAGATTCGACCCCAAATTGAGGTTGAGTCACCCAAAATTCTTAAAACCCTAACTCTACCCAAAATCCCTAATTTCTACTTTGATTTCATGATTTAGGACTAGGAAATTAGTGATTAGTTGAAGAAATTAAGAGGGAATGAAGTTAGGAACACTTACCTATGAAGATTTGGTGAAGAATAGCTCTAAGAATCGCCTATGTGTCGTGGAGAAGACAAGGTTTATGAAAAATGGGAATAATCCCATAATGGCTACTGTTTTGAACTTAAAAATTTTGCCGGGCAAAATTACCCTTCGCGTTCGCGGGAAAGGGGCCGCGTTCGCAAAGGGAAAATGGGTCAGGCATCGCGAACGCGTAGAAGAATGACTAGGGTCTGGGTTTTGGTTATACGCGAACGCGATAGGGGATTCGCGAATGCGGTGAAGGGGGAGGCTGAACTACGTGAACGCATAAGGGGACTACTACGAGAACGCAAAGAAGGGGAGTCTACAGGTAAGCGAACGCGAGCTGGAGGCCGCGAATGCGAAGAAGCCCAGAACTGTGCAAAAATTGTAGAAAATCTGCTACTTCTCCTAAGTTCAAAACACCTTGGAACACCTCCGAAACACTCCCGAGCCCTTGGGCTCCTAATCAAACATACACACTAACTCAACAACATCTTACGAACTTACTCGAGCGATCAAATCGCCAAAAAACATCAAAATCAATGAATAAAGCCTCAAAATTATCATTTTCATTTTAAACGTCTTAAACTTCTAACTTTAGATAATTACGTCCGAAATACGTCAAACGACGTCCGATTTCGGCCAAACTTCATAGGAAGCGCTTAACACATATTTAAGACCTGTACCGGACATCTGAATCCAAAATACGAGCCTGATACCATAGTCTTTTAATCAATTTTCATTTCCATTTTCCTTAATAATTCCAGAAAAATAATTTCACGAAAAAAATTCTTTTCGTCGGGTTCTAGACCTCAGATTTCGACTTCGGGCACATGCCCGAGTCCCATATTTTTCTACAGACCCTCCGGGACCGTCAAATCACGGGTACGGGTCCGTTTACCAAAAATGTTGACCGAAGTCAACTTTAATCATTTTAAAGCCACATTTTGAAATTTTTCACAGAATTTAACATATAAACTTTCCGGCTACGCGTCCGGACTGCGCACGCAAATCGATGCAAGTAAAAATGAGGTTTTCAAGGCCTCGAAAGCACGAAAAAGGGGAGATATCCGGTGATGACCCTTTGGGTTGTCACAGTAGCTGGTAAATTTGTTGCCACATGTTCGAACTGTAGCAACAACCTCTTGCAGAAATGTAGGGTAAGTTTGCGTACAATCGACCTTTGTGGTCTGGTCCTTCCCGGACACCTAGCTACCCCATTTTAAAGATAATTGATCACGCCCAACTTTTGTCCTAAAAAGGATAAGCGATCGTTGCAAATATAATCCGGTCTAAAAGTCTGGAGTCATATCCCACAGAAGATTTAGCTACAACTATTTACTATCACTAAGAACACAAGCTCGAACAATTCCTAAGTTATAAATATTGAGACTCTTGTATCTAATTAACTAGCAAATTAAATCAATATATTAATAACTAAAGATATTACGGGTTGGAGTAAAGATTAAGGAGGTCTAGATTTCTGATATCCCCAATTGTCGGAATCCTTCCCGCTACGTCTTCTATAATTTCACCTAAGTATTCTCTACTGATCATGAGCGCTCTGAGTGTCGTATTCTCTTCCAAATAACTACCACAATTTACTAGACATATTCTTCCGAACAATGCTACTTGGCACTAAGTTACGGCTCACTCGGATCGCAACAAGGTTTTGTTATTTCTAATCCCGCCTTTAAACCCTCCGTATTAATCCCTCATATACGTTAGGAGTGATATTGTTCAACAACTACATAAATATGCACTCTTTTCCGAGTAATACACACTAAATAGGCACAGTCGATGGAGAGATTTTCAACCAACCAATATATAAACGTAGTTAAAAAATAGAGAAATCCAACGGCTCAATTATCTATAAACATAAAAAGAATTTATCCTACAAAAGTTTCTATAAAAATCTAGATAACAAATTAGTTATTCATAATAGTATGCATAACTATAATACTAGAATTCATAACCAATAATGGAAAAAGGAAGAAGGAAGTGAAAAACTCGTAGAAGAATTCTCCGCCTTGCTCTTAGTGTGTTTTTGCCTCCTTAGGTCGAATCTCGATCTCCATTCCTCAAAATAATATTTTTACATGTATTTATACCAAGTAGGGTCAGGCCCAGACGAAAATACCTTCTCCTGCGCGAAATAGTACAATCACTCTATAAAAGTTGCAGTACCACACCGCATGGGGGGACACACCATGCGGGACGGTAGTGGGAAAGTTCATATCGCCGATTCTAATAGGCTGCAGAAAATTTCCACAGTCGCGGCGCGATGTGGCGCGGTAGTGGAAATTCGGGAAAAATTAAAACATAAAAGTTGTAGATCTTTTAAATAGGTTTCCAACAATATATTGTGGATCCAAAACGGAGTTCTGAGCAAAACGTTATGTGCATTTTACTAGATAATGCGATGTGTGCCCGCTCGATTATTTATTTCGTTCTTGACTATCATCCGTTGATCCCCGAACACGATCCTGGCTTAATTCCTTGGGCTTTTACTCAGACTTCAAAGCTTTAAATTACTTGAATTCATTTCATAATATCTACGTAGCTCGGAATCACTTCTACAATGCATAAAATACACAATTAGCGCAAAACACTAGCGATTGAAGCTCAAACTCAATTAAAGTGCAGTAATTTAGAGTGCGTTAAGAGACTAAAACACGAGATTGTAGGCTATCATCAACACCCCACACTTAAACCAACGATCGTCCTCGAGCAATCAAACTACAATTTATATAGACACGAGCTTTTCAAACAATTCTCCTAACTCATTGCACCAAGAATATTTAAAATAAACTAAGCACAAAAGCATAACATCTTCACCTCAATATTTGACTCACAAGTACCACGCATTATTCACAACTCACCCACTTTCTCTAACATAGAGGTCACTCACATTATCTTTCCTTCATGAATCTAGTTCCCTTACACAACAAAAGAGAGTAGTTCCACACAGTAAAATTTAAGAACACTTAGGAACTCAAGATAGAAAGAATTCATTCACTTTCAGAAATAACATTCATATACCACAAAAGATGTACCATAGGCTTGTCCATAGTGTACTACTCTACTAATCGAGCTCATTCGGTCTAGGATGAAGTAGGACTTTAATTGGTTATAATGTAGGTTGCGGGTCGGGTCAGATACATTTAGATATAAGAGTGACTACACTTCCCTAAGCACATTAATTCATACACTTTAACATTTAAAACTCCACTTATGTCAAACCAAAACTCCACCTTTACATCAATATATATTAATTCCATACTTCTTTAAGCACAATTACATCAAGAGTCACCACTTATCAAGGAATATTCCCCACAACAATACAACTATTTTTTTTCTTTATTTTCTTTTTTTTTTCAATTCAGGTAGCTCTTACTTTTTCAAAACAGTACACCTTTCTCCTTATTTCATCAGTTCCATACAAAAGCCAAATCAACCACCCGACACTTTAACTTTTACAAAGTTTTAACAATTCAAGTGCTCTTGAGAGGTGAAAAAGTTCAAATAGATGGTTAATTCAAACAATTGGGTAAGGCTGTAATGTGGTTGCCAAGGAAATAGGATTACATGCTCAAAGGGGTTAACTACGATACATAACAATTAGGCGGGGTAAATATATCACTTTCAAGACTGAACAAACTACTGTTTCTCTTTGCAAACACACTAGGCAAGTTCTGGGCATCAATATCAATCATAGAATAACACCCAAACCTCACACACACATGACACATAACTCACTTGGGATTGGAGCTATCAAGACACTCTAGTCAAAGAAATTACGCAAAGTAAAGATTAAGTAAAGAATATCCTATTTAAGGTACTTATACATGAGTCAAAAACTGAGCCTAAGCGTCATAACTAAAGTACTCATTATTCTCAAGGCATAACAAAGTCCAGAGATATTGTTTCAATTCAAAGCACAGCACAATGACTCATATTCCTTAAAAAAACCTAGGTACACCCGGTGTGAGCACGTGATTTTTGCCCTAAGCAAATTATTCCTAAAAATACAAACAAAATAATTTTTTTTCTTTATTTTATAATTTTATCGATATTTTTGTATTTTTTTGTGTTAATTAGTTGCATAATAATTCATGTTAAAAATACGAAAAATATGCATATGCATTAGGATTTTTAATTTTTACAATTTTAGTATTAATTCATTTTAGAATAATTTAAGGAAAATAAAAAATAGCATTTTATTATTTTAATCAAAAATTGCTATAAAATAGTTATCAAATAAATTTTTAGAATTTAATTAGTTTTAGTTAGTTTAATAATTTAATAAAATCATAAAAAATATATAAAATTGGAAAAGAAAAATAAAAATACAAAATACAAAATGAAAATGCA
>MU775267.1:28454-102912 GCA_026770625.1 Nicotiana glauca | reverse complement strand
GATGCAGTCAAGAGATATTATGTATGATTTCTTTATCTTTATGTATCTGATTGTATTTGACATGTTTTGAGATTGAAATGATGAAGGCATTTTGTTCTGCTATCCAAATACTTTATCCTTTGTTATCCCTTTGAGCCTTATTATTATATTTTCTTTCCTATCCCTCTTTCGGAATCAACAACAAAAATCAAGGATTGAACGGGGAAATCAACTGAAGAAATAAGAAAAGAAAAGAAGAAGAAGAAGAAGAAGAAAAGAAAATAAAAAAAAAAGAGAAAGAAAAGAAAAAAAAAGAAAAAAAAGAAAAGAAAGAAAAGAAAAGAAAAGAAAAGAAAGAAAAGAAAAGAAAAGAAGAAGAATGGAAGGAAGAAAACATCGCAACAATGAAGCGATTTTATGCCATGAACTACGTTTGACTTGATCCCGAAAGGGTACGTAGGCAGCCTCACTGAGGTTCAGTCACAACAAAGGAAAAGTCCAAGAATCCCCAAGAATGAAACTGGGGCAAAAGTTATGGTTATTGCGAGAAATATGATTCCGAAAGTTGTAATTTTGAACCCACATTTGAATTATTTTGAGCCTTTATACCCTTCTTTCTAAACCCATCCAAAAACCACATTGTGGTCCAAAGAAAGACCTTCTGATCAATTTTAAGAAATGTCAATACAAGAAGGTAAAGTAACTCATGTTGTGGACAACACTCTGGTACCAGAAGAAAGGAAAATTGAAAATGAGAGAGTCTTATTGGTGAAAACCCTCACGGGCACCATAGGGCGATGTGAGTTTGAGAGAAATAAAATGAGAGAGTCTTATTGGTGAAAACCCTCATGGGCACCGTAAGGCGAAGTGAGTTTGAGAGATAATAAAAATGAGAGAGTCTTATTGGTGAAAACCCTCACGGGCACCATAAGGCGAAAGTGAGTGTTTCAGATGGGCAAATAAAAGAAGTATGTGGTTGAAAGATGTTTGAAACATGGCAAGTCAAGCGAGGTTTGGGTTTTGTTAAAAGTTGGGTATGGAACAGCAAATGCGGCGATTGACAGTTGATTGGTTGGATAGACTAGGTTGGTTAATCCAAAATGCATGGCACGATCAATGGAATCAGCTTTTCCACTCGGATAAGTCCTATCCTTTTTCTCTTTATTACAATTCGTTCGTTTTCAGAGTCTTTCTATCCTCAAAATCTTCGAGGTCATTGCATTTCATTTGTCTTGAAGTCTGTCTATAAGAAGTTTCAGTATCAGTACAATTCAAAACAAAAGAAGGATGTCAAAGCTAACTATCAGCTTCACAGTTGTATGGTATAACGAGATCGGGACATGTCAAAAGAAAAGTAATACACGAAGGACCAATGCAAATCCCATCAGAAGGGTAAGCAGATAATTGGAGGGAGAAGCAAAGTTTCACAAAAAGGGAACATAAACACCAAAACAGTAGCACGAGGTGAAACATTTGGGTCATCAGGATCAGAGGGTTTGAAAGTTAGCCGGGAAGTCATGGCAAGTCAAAGCAAGTCCAAAGAAGCAAGTCGGAGAAAAATCGGAAGGGGGAGCATGGCCAACAAGAATGCCAGCAGCTAACCACCATTTTTATATTAACAAATTTTTCTTTGATTAAAACAGGGGCAAAAAGATTTTTTCTTTGTAAGCAGGAGCCCACCTGGATAACAAGGGAATAATTTTCAAAGCCAGTAAGCAGGAGCCCACCTGGATAACAAGGGAATACTTTTCAAGAATTGCAAGTAGGAGCCCACCTGAAGAACAAGGGAATACATTCCAAGCGCAGCAGTCAGGCACCCACCTGAAGAATAAGGGAAGTATAATGCATGTCTTATCTTTCACGTTAACATTCAGTAGCATAACGCCCCCAGTTATCAAACTGGGGCAGAAATTTTCTTCGTTTTGTATGGTTGTTGCAAGCAGGAAGACCACCTGAAGAACAAGGGAATTTCTTTTCAAATTCAGCAAGCAGGAACCCACCTGAAGAACAAGGGAATATCTTTTCAAATTCAGCAAGCAGGAGCCCACCTGAAGAACAAGGGAATTTTTTTTTCAAATTTAGCAAGCAGGAGCCCACCTGAAGAATAAAGGGAATATCTTTTCAAAATCAGCAAGCAGGCACCCTCCTGGAAAACAAGGGAAGTACAATTCAAATTCTAGCCTTTAATTTTAATATCTGATAATACGATATGCCCAACCACCATACTAGGGCAGAAATTTTTTTTTTTTTGTCTATTTTTGTTACAATCTGGAGCCCACATGAAGAACAAGGGAATACATTTTCAAACATCGCAACCAGGAGCCCACCTGGAGAACAAGGGAATACTTTTCAAACATTGCAAGCGGGAGCCCACCTGGAGAACAATGGAATACCTTTTCAAGTAATTGCAAGCAGGAGTCCACCTGAAGAATGGACACATATTTCAAATTTTAGGAGTCAAGCAACATCAGAGGAAATGGCAAAACATCGCCAAGGCAACAGCCAGAATTCCATTGGAAGAACACAAGATACGAGTTCAAGGCAACACATGAGCAAGTTTGAAGATATAGATAGGATTTCTTGTAACTCATAGAGCATGGTTTAGGCTAGCTTCTTTTTATCTTGACATGGTGTAATAAGGAGGTCAGCGAGCAGTAACAGTAGCAACAGCAGTGAAACCACAGCTCCTGGTAGTCCCAGTTACCAGACACTCCTGAACTACACTGGCCTGATTCCCATTTAGCCCGGGATATGTAGGCAGCCTCTGAAGCAGTGTGCGGTCAACTCTTTCAAAAATGCTTCACATGGAATATGCGAACGGGCAAAAATCTCTCATTTCCGCTCACTTGTCTTTGCACAAAAACTCTTCGTGTTTTCGGGCAAAGAGGGGCAGCTGTGAGCACGTGATTTTTGCCCTAAGCAAATTATTCCAAAAATGTCAAATAAAATGATTTTACAATTTTTATGAATATTGTTGCATTTTTTGTGTTAATTGGTTGCATAATAATTCATAGTAAAAAAAAATAAAAAAATATGCATTTGCATTAGGAATTTAATTTTACATTTTTAGTATTAAGTAGGTATCAATTCATTTTAGAACAATTTAAAGAAAATCACAAAAAAATAGTTCACTTTAGCATTTTATTTGTTTAATTGAAAATTGCTACAAAATAGTTTTAAAAAGTAATTTTAGGCCATTAATTAGTTAGTTTAGTTTCTATTTTTTCCATCTTCGTAAGAAATCAGAAAATTGATACAAAAATACAAAATTAAAAAAAATGAATGAAAACAAGGAAAAAAGAGAAATAAAATGAAAGAGTGAGAATGGGTCATTAAAAGACCAATTGGACCATTTCAATCAAACACACCAGCCCAAAGCCACCCGGAACTGGCCCAAAATTTTCCTCAGCCCGGTCTGCCCTCAAAACGACGTCGTTTTGGGTCCATCAAATCTCAGCCTTTCATCTTAATTAATCCAACGGCCACAAATTAATGTTTGATTTTAATTATATATGTCTGAATTGATTCACAACCCTAGAGACATTATGTTTCCTTCCTCGTACTCCAGCCTCTAGTCACGTCGGAACCTCACCGCCGGCAATCATCACTTACGCCGATGAACGCCAGAAAAACACCATGAAACCTCTTTTCGCCCTCAGCATGAATCCATTACTAGTTTCCTTCAAATCCTGCCCTATTTTGTCAAATATCCCATCTAAGATTTTCCGGACATGATGCAAGTTATGCCAAACGGTCCGAAATTTACACCATAGGACCGTCTTGGCCTCCCCTACGCAAATCCTATAGCCGTTTTGCTTGAATATGGCCGAAACGGCTCGAATTTGAGTTCGAAGATTTTTCGGCGAACCTAGATTTCATCAAATTTGCACACATTGGTACCATGGGAGTCCTCCTCATATTCTTCTCAAGTATTTTGGTATCAATTGAGCGCCGAGTTTAGCAGCCGAGTTTGAAATTAATTTCGTAAGGCTTCTCGTTTTCATTTATTTTTCTGTGACCATTTTTGATTTTTTTTAGTTGGTTAGTTCTGATTTATTTTTTCTGTTAGCTTAATTGTTCAAATAGTGGTTTAATTGGCTCAATCGATTAATTATTAGTTTAATTGATTAAATGTTAGCATGTCATAGTTTTGCTTCGTCATGTTAATTGATAATGGTTTTAATTAGTTCAATATGTCTATTTGTTGATTTTAGGGGATTGTTTGATTGAGAACTTTTAAATTTTAACCATGGTTAGATGATTTATGGGTTATGAGTGATAGTATGTAAGTAGGGCAGAGGGGGTTAGGGTTAGTTAAGATCAAGTTTGCAATTTCAAGGTAGAAACAGGGGTGTTTTGGGCATTTAGCAGTAGGCAAGAATGTTGTAGTTACAACTAGAATATTCTAGGATCTTCTAAAAGAAGACTTCAATGCATATTTCAGTAATCTAGGGTACTAACTTGAGGAATAAGTTAAATAGTAAAGGACTAAATTGAAAAGAAGTAGGGACTAAGGGAAAAAACAGAAGTTTGAGGGCTGCCCCTCACTTTGCCTATAAAAAGGCATCACTATGTCTTGAACAACAAGTTTTGAACCCTAAATAATTTTCCTCCAAAACTCTCTTCCCAATTTCAGATCTCAATTTGATTTTTAAACCTTCCAAATCCAAAAAACATTAAAAAATCAATGGAAAAATCCAAAAATAATACTGTGTGTTTGCTTCTCCTTAGGTTATTGTGAATTCTAGATTTTTCAACTTTCAGCTCATTTCAAAAAAAAAAAAAACTCCCAAAAATCACGAATTCCTTTGATTCTGTTAATACCTGAAATTTATTAGAATTTGGAGTTAATTTGAACTAGATTCGATTGGAAAAGTTAACTGGTGTATCCTTGGCTATATTTGTTTGATATATGGATTCAACTACTGGTTGTTTTGGTTATTCAAGTTGCTGTTGGTTTGTGTGTATATTCCTGCTGGAATTTTACTTAAAATTTCTGGATTTCTGAGTCTATTATCTAGACTGGATTATCATTCTACTGCTGGACATCGCCTATTGTTGTTGCTGCTCGACTATTGCTGTAACTGACCATTCCTACTCTCATTTTTGTCCAATATTCAGGTACATGTTCTGAATCTCGACGTCATGTAGAAGTTCAACTGAAATAAAATGAAATGGAAATACAATTTCGTTAGAAGCTTCATCTGTTGCAGCATTTTCATTATAATTGTTTGTAATGACTGGGCTTATAATTAGGACTGTTATGTTAAAGTAATTTATACTGGTTGAACTTTAATTTGTAATGGTTTGTGTTGATGAACTGTTAAGTGTTGAGTTTGTTCGTGTAGGTTTGTGCTGATGAACGGTTAAGTGTTAAGTGTGTCCGTATATCTAGCGATGTGTAAAAGTTTTTTAGTAGTCAAGTAATAGTCTTAACTAAATTTGTTAAATTCCCGCTAGATCTAATTGATTACCAGTTGAATGTTTCACAAATTCATTTAATAAGTGATATAGATGTGAGAAGAATCTTAGGTAGTTTTCATTTTTTCAATCTGTGATAAAAAAAACATTGGCTTGAACTATCTTGGGTTGACTTGGGTTCCAGTAATACGAAGGCAATCATGTGGTCATTTGTGTTTGCGTTATTAATGTGTGGTAGGCGTGTATAAATTTGCTATTTTAGATACTGGAGTTGAACTGAATTTTGGCACGTTCATTCTCAAAGAATAATATCACAAGCTTAGTCAAGTAAAATTCTGAAATTGTCTTTAAGCATTCCTCAGGTTTGCCTTCGAATTTTGAATTACATGATTTACCTCTTGGTAGTTTTAGGCATCAACCGACAAAATATAACTGTGCATGCCATTGAACTCAAATTTTTAGTTATGCTGATTCTGGGTTCACGTTGAAGGCTCAGCATGTGACTGCCTCCTTTGAAGTAAGATTGGGGCCTGAAACCATTTTGGGCCTAGCACAAATGACTTTGCCTTTTAATTCAGTCTTGAACGCAGTTTGCTTGCCAGGCGAGCTGAAACCTCTTTATTGTGCCAAGTTTGAAGACTATAATTGTTGAGAGACTTTACCAACATTGATCATTTAAGTGATACCAATTAGTTAGGGCCCTCTTTCTTTATTTCTTTAGAGACAAATAAATACAAAAATCATAGTCAATTTAGGATTAACCTTTCAATAAAAAATAATGAGACGAGCCTCGCCAAATAAAAATATAAATTGCAGGGCCCTCAATAATTTCTATATAAAATTACTTAGATTTCGGGAGGACCGTTTAGCGAATTTCACGGTATTCCCCAAAGATAATAAACGCGTAATCGCTTTAGGCGCGTATGTTAATAATATTACCTTCCTAAATATGGGTGCACATTTATGTGACCCAAATCCAAATCTCAACGGAGTTGAAATGTGTCAAAAGCCACGGGCGTACTGGTGCGGCGTGGTTCAAGATACATTTTCACGACGTTGCAATTCTTATAAAAATAAATATATATAAAAGCGGATTACTAATAAAAGGCACATAGGATAGAACATGTATTGAAATCAGATAAAATCAAATACAATAGTTGAGCGACCGTGCTAGAACCACGGAATCCGGGAATGCCTAACACCTTATCCCGGGTTAACAGAATTCCTTACTCGGATTTCTGATTCGCCGACTGTTAACAGAGTCATATTTTTCCTCGGTTCGGGATTCAAACGGTGACTTGGGAAACCATAAATCTCCCAAGTGGCGACTCTGAAATTTAATAATAAATCACGTTCTGATTGTCCTTTAATTGGAAAAACTCCTTTATTATACCCCTTCGGGGTGTAGCAGAAAAAGGAGGTGTGACAGGCCTTACCCCCACCAGACTCGACTATTTAAATATTTATAATCAATATATCGGCGTTTAATTCTCCAAATTAATACACAGAACGTGGTTGTATCCGTTGGGATTATGGAAAACCCAATGGACTTTTGGATAAGGCTTATCTTAAAGGATCACTACGTGGACAGCATATTGATCTGACTAGGTTTGACTATGATGCATGCACAATTTTAACAAGAGTAAGGTGTCTATGGGGTTTTAGACTGATACCCTCAAGCGGATAACTCGAGGGGGAAGGCACGGAATCATCGATTGTACTGCTGATCAACTGGTTTTACTGCATATTAGCATTTTTGAATTTAAGGGTAGTAAATCGGAAGAGCGCAACCACTCATTGAAGCATTTCTATAGGATTTGATATGCACGAGCGGAATATTATGTGGAGCATGATTTATGCAGCAGTTAATAACATATAGTCAAGCATTTTCACGTAGGGAAAAATAAATAAAGCCTTTAAATAATTGAAAGACAATTACAGGAAAAAGAAAACAGAGAGACAAGTCAGTTTAGGGATAAATAACCATAAGTGCTTAAAAGAAAATGACGGTTAAGTTCAAAGAGACAATTCAGTTTCAGGGATAAACTACCGCTCCCAAAAGAGACCGATGGTTATGTTATCTATTGTGACACTTCAGGAGTTGGATTGGGTTGTGTGCTGATGCAGCATGGTAAGGTTGTAGCTTATGCTTCTAGACAACTAAGAAAGCACGAAGAACTACCCGACCCATGATTTAGAGTTAGCCGAGGTGATTCATGCATTAAAGATGTGGAGGCACTACTTGTATGTCATTCATGTTGATATCTATACGGATCATAAGAGCCTCCAATATATCCTCAAGCAAAAAAAGGAATTAAATTAATGTGAAAGGAGATGGTTGAAACTACTTAAAAGACTATGATGTTGATATTTTATACCATCCAGGGAAGGCAAACGTAGTAGCCGACGCCCTCAGCAGTAGATCTATGGGCAGCTCAGTCATATTTATAGCCAGAAAAGAGGGGAATAGCCCATGAGGTTCACCAGCTAGCTAGTCTTGGAGTTCGCTTACTAGACTCAGGTGATATTGGGATTACTATTCATGATACGGCAACATCCTCTTTACTAACTGAAGTAAAGGGACACCAATACGAGGATCCTGTTTTAGTTCATTACAGGGATACCACCCCTCAGAAGGAGAAGACACCATTTGAAATAGCAGAAGATGGGGTCCTCACATACCAAGGACAATTATGTATTCCCAATGTTGCAGGACTACATAGGAAGGTTATGGGAGAAACTCATTATTCTCATTATTCTGTCCACCCAGGAGCGACAAAGATGTATCATGATATAAGGGAAGTATATTGATGGGACGGAATGAAAAAGGATATTGCAGAGTTTGTTGCTTAGTGTCCTAACTGTCAGCAGGTTAATATTGAGCATCAGAAACCCGGTGGGTTATTGCAGGCTATGGAGATTACAACTTGGAAATTGGGAGTAATCAATATGTACTTCATCGTAGGCTTAACTCGTACCCAGCATAAGTTTGACTCAATATGGGTGATTGTTGATAGGCTTACAAAGTTACCCCATTTTTTGCTCGTTAGAACTACGTATTCCTCAGAGGACTATGCAAGGCTTTATATTAAGGAGATAGTACGACTGCATGGTGTCCCTGTATCTATTATCTCGGATAGAGGAGCTCAATTTACAGCTAACTTCTGGAGGTCTATCAAAACAGGATTGGGGACTCAAGTAAGTCGTAGTATAGCATTTCATCCCCAGACAAACGGATAGGCTGAACGTACTATTCAGACACTGGAGGATATGTTGCAAGCTTGTGTGATAGACTTCAAAGGTAGTTGGGATGATCATCTGCCACTTATTGAATTCACATAAATAATAGCTACCATTCCAGTATTCAGATGGCTCCATACGAAGCTCTTTACTGACGGGAGTGTAGATCACATGTAGGGTGGTTTGATATTGGAAAAGCTATGTTAGTAGGGCTAGACCTGGTTCGGTAAGCCATAGAAAAGTAAAGCTTAGCTGAGCTTGACTGTTGATGGCTCAGAGTCATCAGAAGTCATATTCTGACATGCGGCAACGAGATTTAGAGTTTGGGGTTAATGACTGGGTATTCTTAAAATTATCACCTATGAAGGGTTTAATGAGGTTTGGCAAGAAAGGCAAACTTAGTCCATGGTATATTGGACCTTATAGGATCACTCAGATAGTGGGCCATGTAGCTTATGAGTTAGAATTGCCCTCGAAATTGGCGTCTGCCCATCCGGTTTTTCACGTATCGATGTTACGAAAGTGCATTGGCGATCCTACCCGAGTGGTGCCCACGAGTGATGTACAGATTACAGAGGACTTATCATATTAGGAAATTCCGGTTGCCATTCTAGACCAACAAATCTGTAAGCTACGGAATAAGGAGGTAGCCTCCTTAAATATGGCTTGGGAGGCCGAAGAAGACATGAAGTCTAGATACCCTTACATGTTTTCCCCTGCAGAGAAAGGTCTGACTGAGACGTCATAACCTTAAGGTACATGTACGATTTCTTGTTCTAGCTATTGTCATTGGTCGTGTGAAGTCATCATTGTTATTGGTGATTGTTGTCCTCTGTGGCATTACATTATTGATTTTCTACAAGAAGAGTGGGTAGTAGCTATCGCGCCCCTTTTTTCCTATGCAGAGAAAGTCTAGGTTCCGACGTTCATGGGGGTAATAACTCATTTCCTTTTGGGATCTGGGTATTTGAAGAGTCGCCATCTAATGGATTATGGTGTGTTAGGGAACCTAGAGCGATTAACTCTTGGATTGGTTTGTATTGCCAGAGATTTAGGGTAAGGGCTCGAAATAACCTTGAGGGGAAGGTGTTAGGCACCCCTCGCGGTCCACAACGGTGGATCTCGGCCGAACATAACTTATGAATTAGTCCATTAACAAATAAATAGGTTTTTTAACACATAATTGCAAATAAGAGCAGGTTGAATATTGTATGACTCAGATAATAGACAAAGGATTTGAACAAGTTGTATTCATATAAAAAAACAAAGTTTTAAACAGAAGGGATTTGGGAAAGGAGGGGTCCTAGGTTGGTTAGCCTACATGATAAACACATACAATGTCCGGTAAACACTCCTCGATGAGGGGCTACACGTGACATTAGCACATAGTCATCATATCCTATATCTACCCTTCTCACCCCGTGGTCATAGCTCAAAGCGTTCTAGTAACCTTGACAATGCCTATGTGTGCACTACCCGTCCCTTCCTTGTGGCCCTGGAGGTATTTTAGGACCTCTAAATATAGGCAGTTCTATAAGACCCCTAAGGTGCTTAAAAAGGAGAAAATTCTACTGCATATAAAGCAAGTTAGAGGCTCACAGTTACCTCCTCAAGCATATCACATAAGTGCACGTCTTCAAACAACATCTGAGCACTTAAGAAAACAAATCCTAGAACATGATATCTAAGTAGGCAGAGGTTAAAAAGCACCGAATTAGGCCAATATGTGAAGGATCCTATTTAACTTGCCTATTGATTTAACCTTTCAAATATGAACAACTTTAAGTAGTAGAAATACAGTTTTAGAGTTGTAGGATTTGAAAACACCCTATAGGCTTGCCTACATGTTGAATAGTGATGTCCTAAGAGCATGATAACTACGTTTTATATAGTAAAACAGTGGGCAGATTTTAAAACGGACTCTTGAATTCCTATAGGCATGCTTTCTAACAGTAAATTAGAGCAGTTTTTGAAAGAATTCATTTCAGAAAAAATAAACCATTGATTAGACCAACTTCGAAGTAAACTAATCATGAACTAAATTGACTTATTTAAGATAAACATTTTTAGATCAATAAGCAGAATTTTTGATGTTGTTCCCTATGAGCATGATATCTAGTTGTTTATAAACCGATAGGCATGATTTCTAGTGGAAATAAATGTAAACAACTGTTGGAACACAAACTTGAACTTGATCACATGCATAAGTATGATATATATTTGTGAAGTTGATTTGTAAAACCTATAGGCATGATTTCTAGCATGGTGAGGCAAGCATAGCAAATATATGAAATCATATAGGCATGGTTTCTAACATGGTAGGGCAGACATAACAAATATGAGATCCTATAGTGTCACGACCCCAGTTCACCCTCCATGAACATGCCGTGATGGCACCTAGTTTTTACAACTAGGTAAGCCTAAAAATGCGGAAATTTAATATAACTTGCGGAATAATTATTTTAAAACTGAACATCTGTAAAATCATGACTGCATATAAGGCCGCCCGGCCTATTAAAACTCAAAGAAATGCGGAAGTCTACAACTCAATCCCAAAACTCAAAAACTCACGGGAACCACAGGCTAACAAAAACATGGTACGCTGCTCTAACCCCAGAATATCTAAACAACTGAGAGAAAGGAATAAACTAGATACTAAAGCTGGAATAGAATATAGACTCCTGGTCTGCGGACGCGGTAGATATACCTCGAAGTCTCGGTATAACTCCTCGCCTCAATGATAGTGCACCTGAGTAGAGGTACCTGGATAATCTGCACATGAAAAACATGCGCAGGAAGGGCATGAGTACACCACAACAGTACTCAGTAAGTGCCAAGCCTAACCTCGATTGGGTAGTGACGAGGAAGGTCAGGGCCCCACTGAGGTAAAACATAATAAATAATAATATAACAAAAATAGTTTAAATAAAGTCTACCACGAGAATCTAAACCAGACAAATAAGGAATAACAGTAATAGAAAGCAAAGGTAACGATACAAGGAATACTGCTCTCATCGAGGAATAGTAGCCGGGGATCTCTTGGTATCCCGAGGATCTCTTGGTATCCTCAATAAGTATGCCGGGGATCTCTTGGTATCCCGAGAATCTCTTGGTATCCTCAATAAGTATGTCGGGGATCTTTTGGTATCCCGAAGATCTCTTGGTATCCTCAATAAGTATGCCAGGGATCTCCTGGTATCCCGATATATAGAAGTGCATGTGCCAGGGATCTCTTGGTATCCCGCACCCTCAATCCAGAATATATCAAATGCAAGCGGATCTCCCAGAAAGCCGTCCCGTAGTCCCAATTTAAACACACAACAACAACAACAACTCATAATCCCAGAATAAATACTAAAACCAGTACAAGTAGTAGAAATTCCTAGACTAACATGCGTCATAGAGTACGGTCAGTGCAGTTAAATAATCAAGCAGATAAGTCAGCTAATCACTTAAACAATTAAGTCAGCTGAGCATTTAAGCAAATAATTCAGCACAAGCTTAAACTCACAGTCTAAAATGAACTAGTAAACAGGAAATCTCAATTTAAATACTTCAAGTAGAAACGGGTTTGAAACAATTAGCTCAAGTACGCGCTCATCACCTCACTTACAAGGCACTCAAATATCAAGTAGCAAATCCTAAGGGAAAAGGTCCCCCACACAAAGTTAGACAAGCCACTTACCTCGAACCGGTGTAAAATCAACTAAGGAACGATGCCCTTGCCACGAGTATCCGACCCCAAATGGCCCAAATCTATTCAATTCAATTACACATCGTAAATAATATTGCAAACAACTAATTCCACTATCAAAATTAAAGCTAGGGCGCGAAAATAGGTAAAATGACCAAAATGCCCCTCCAGCCATTGTCTCGGAATCGAATAATTTTTATGTTTTTAGAACCCTCGTACTTCCACGACTCTAACCATATAAAAATCTCCCAAATCAGAGGTCAAATGCCCCCTCAAAACCCCATAGTTAAGTCTAAGAAGTTTTACCCACTTTCCATTCAAAAACACGAAATTAAAGGGTGAAATTAAGGGAAGATTCATGGAATTTGGTCTAAATCGAGTGAGAATTACTTACCCAAGTTGCCCAGGTGAAAATCCCTTCGAAAATCGCCAAAAACCGAGCTCTAGAAGTCAAAATGTTATAAAAATGGTGAAACCCTCGAAATGGGTAATTTAATCTGTCTGCCCAGGAAATTGGTCATCGCGAACGCGAAAGAAGCATCGCGTTCGCAAAGAAGAAAAAGCGAGGGTGCTCTGGTTACTCAGCGCGAACGCGACAAAGCGTCCGCGAACGCGTAGAAGAGAAATATGTTGGCCCAGGGGTTGCTCTTCGCGAACGCGTGAAATGATACGCGAACGCGAAGAGTGGAACAGTGTAACTACGCGAACGCGACATGGGCAACGCGAACGCGATGGAGGGGAAAATAGGGCTACACGAACGTGAAGGTCCTAACATGAACGCATTGAAGAAATTCCCAGCTATCCAAGACAAGCCTTCGCGAATGCGAATGGCATAACGCGAATGCGATGAAGGCATACCAGAAGCAGCAACAGCAGTTCAAAAACAGGAGGAAATGACCCGTTGAGCATCCGAAACACACCTGATGCCCCCGGGACCTCAACCAAACCTACAGACATATCCCATTAACATCATTCAAACTTGCTCCAATCCTTAAACCACCTAAAACAATGCCGGAAACACGAATTAATCAAAGATTCAAGCCTAAGAACTCCAAATTCCAACCAAACACTCTTTCGACCAAAAACCTAACCAAAACTCGCCCGAATGACCTGAAATTTTGCACGCACATCCGAAATGATATGACAGAGCTACAGACACTTCCGGAATCCAAATCCGTTCCCCGGATCAAAAACTCACTATCGGTCCGAAAACTTCAAAAATTCAAACTTCGACATTTCAAGCCTAAATGAGCTGCAGCCCTCCAATTTACGTTCCGAACACACTCCCAACCCCGAAATAGCCTAACGGAGCTAACGGAACCATCAGATTTCCATTCCAAGGTCGTCTTCACACTGCTCCAAATACGGACCATTTTTTCAACTCTTAAGCTCTCATTTAGGGACTAAGTGTCCCAAAACACTACGAATCCTAATACCGAACGTCCCGGCAAACCAAAATAGCAGAACTGAGCTTAGGGAAAGCAGTTAATGGGCGATCGGGGCATAAATTACAAAAATGACCAGTCGGGTCGTTACATATAGGCATGGTTTCTACCCATATTACCCCGTAAATCTATGACTACCCACCCTTTTTTACTAATCACCTCAATATTTATTTACAAATTATTACAAACAAGATGAATGAATTACATAGATAAAGAAAAAGAAGAGGTTACACTATAGGGAGCCTGAAGCAGGACCAAGTGATTTGCCAAACCTCCAATAGCCTTAAATGCCAATTTTATAGACAATATCATTGTCTAGGTGCGTCAGAGTTCCCTAAGGATCTCAAGGATCCCAGGCAGTGCTCACACCTAGACTTTGTAACCAAATTGAGTAAGTGTAGTGTGGAAGGGCCATCCTCAGAGTGCCAGAGTTCAAAGAGATCTCAAGAGGATCCCAAGGCAGTACACACACTGGACGGGGCATAACCTAGGGACTTAGGAGTAGAGTAAGAGTGCTTGACATAGTTTGAAAGGGTTTCAGTAGGAAAACAATGTGAAAAAAAGACTTAATTGAAATAACTTTGTAAGCAAGAGAATTGTTGGGTAAATAGCTTTTGGAAAATAGTGGTGTAATTAAACAAACAGCAGGCCAGTCAAACAAAGTTCAACAATACTTAAATAATAGTCCTTCATATAGGGGAATGGGAATTGGGGACACATAGAGCATATAGTATCAGGAGCATATAAGTTCTTGTGGGGTTTAAGGGATTAGGGGATAGCTATCGGTACCAATGTAGTAGCAGTTTCAGAAACAATCATAGAATCAGCCATTTAAAGTGACAGATCAGCTTGCATATCAAAACTGGATAACAAGTAGACAAGCATCAAAGCAGGGTAGAGTCATGTTGAGACAGAATACTAGGGGAGGGGGTAGAACATGTTTTGAAAAGCCATAAGAAGGTTAGACTAGCATGCTAGATGAAGTAGTAATGTAAACATGTCAATTGTATGTTGAACAACAAAACCATAGATAGAAACAAATTAGAAACATGATAATTTGAAGTAGTAAAAGAAAGATATTGGTTTTGAGACTTGAATTGAAATCAGAGCTTACCAGTAGAGAGATGGTAAACACAAAGAGAGGAATAGGAAAGCACAATAGTTAGCCTTGGCTTGCAGCCGGCTAACTCAGAATAATAGCAAGTAACCAAGGAGAGAGCAGAAAGTTTTGAGTGTGAGAGAGCTTTTTGAACCAATGTGTTCGTGTGTTGTGTTAATAAAAAGCAGGGTACTTATAGTCTGAAAATAGGCAGAAAATAAGGCATGAATCAAAGTTCATCAATAATTATGGAACCAAGTACTAATCAGAATCAAATCAATGCAAGTACTCCTTTAATTAAGGGGTAATTAACCAACAGTAATGGACAAAAAATGTTTAAGGAAAGAAATCAAGTAAGGCATTAGGTACAAAATAGACAATTAGGGGTAAATACATGAGGGTTCAATTAAGGAAATAGTTAGTGAAGAATCAGCAAATAACACGATTAACCCAAATAAGGTAAGAAAACTAAATAAGGTTGCAGAATATGGAAATAATCAAGAATCAACATATAGCAAATTAGGAATCAAGGACTCGAAATTACTGATTTAAGGAGAATAACATAGGTTCCCATAAATGAGCAAATAAGGCAACTTTAAACAGGAAGAATCAAAGGTCTAAAGGAAAGTTTTCAAATCAAGCCGAGAAACAGGGAATTCAGAATAAATCAAAGAGAGAGTCATGAGTCAATGTTTTAGCATATAATAAAGTGAGATAAGAATAACCAGACATAGCAAACATGAAGGTTAAAAAGCACTGATAGAAACAGACAAGTCTTGAACAGTCAAAATGAACACAAGCACATATAGTCGATGTAAGTTAGGCTAAAACCTCAGTAGAAACATATTCGAGGCAAGATAGTAATAGAAACTCAAATGAGAACCGACCAGTCACAAAATTCAAATGAAGAAACCTAGAAAATAAGGGCTTTCAACATAGATGATTTAAAGGTGTAATAAACTCATAGAATCAGTCAAAATATGCAAGAAATAGAAGTTTAAACATAAAGAATCAGTTAAACAAGGTTTTTAAAAGGATGTTATGAAAACCCTAGTTTTATAAGGAGGTGAAAAACACTAGAAATCAACGATTCCTGAAAGGGATCTCAAGGACATTGTAAAATATTAAAGAAACAAACTCAAATTGTCCTAGATATGTATAGATCTAGGAGGCGTAGAAAAGAAATTAGGGTTTCGAAAGAAACCCATATAGAGATGAAGAACCTGCTTAGAAAAGCCAAGGATCGTTGTAAATATAGCGTGATTTTTCTTGAAATCACACTGCAGTAGCCAAGAATAGGCAGGTGACGAACCCTAGATGCAAGTCGGCATGGCCCTGGGCCCTTGAAGACACTAGAGAAGGCAAGCATGGCATGAGAGAATCCATTTGAGGCTTAGGAGATAATGAGAGGTCACCGGAGATGACCGAAGAAGAGAGGTCGGTGGTTGAAGGGCTAGGGTTAGGTTGAGAGTGTACTTCGAGTAGAGAGGATTTTAGGGCATCGGTATATGGAAAATGAATAGGTTTGGGGTGGTTTAGAATTAAAAAAGGCAAGGATCAATACGGGTCGTTGATCTTTCAGATCAACGGCCATGATCTAATTGGTTCTGGGTCGAATAGGTGTGTTTAGGGTTTGGGTCGGGCAATTTGGCCTGAAATTGGGCTGGGTATTGGGTTTAATCGAGGCTATAATTGAAATCCAATTTGGCTAAGTTTTAAATAGCCAATTTAACCCTATATAATTTATAATAAATGATTTCTAAAAAATAATGTCATGTACTAAAATGTTTTAAAATAGATATTTAACATTTTAAAATATAGAAGATCAATTTTATGCGTATAAAACGTAATTATACATTAATAAGGCTAATATTACAATTATATGCAAATTGGCCTTCAAAAATGCAAATGCAATTGTGAAAAATGAACAAAAAATATTTAAGAAATTTTTTGGCAAAAATATAGGATTTAGCTGGTTAAATTACCATAACAATAATTTGAAGGATAATTATTGGAATTTTATTAGTAAAAGGGGAGGAAATAAATTAATTTAAATTTTTTTTTAAATTATCAAAAAATTATAAAAACCTTGTTCATGCTTATACATGCATATATATATGCTATTTTGAAAGTATTTATGTATATCAAAAATATATAGGGAAAATTAGGTATCAACAACTGTCCATCTTTATGCGGGCAGGATGAAAGATTTTTCGGGTAAAGAAATGATGGCCAATTTTGACCGGGCGGGATGCTTTGAAAGACAGGGGCCGGACTTCAGTCTTCGAATTAATACATATCCCTGGTTTTATAGGAATCAGGCCATGTGTAGTTCTATTTTCATTTGCGGAAAATGCCGACGAAATTATTGCCAGAATGGACACGCGATCCGGAAGAGGTTGTGGTGAATGGTTAAGGCTCGGGAGAGTTGGAGGGAACTGGAGAGAGATTGCTCCTGCTAGGATAGTGGTTGCTTACTGGTTACCTACAGATAAAAGATGCTACAAACATGTATTTGCAAAAATTTAAGCATGATACAAATTCTCGTTGGACCATGAAGGTTGTCTTCGAACAGTTAAAGATGACGTCCTCAGACCATGACGTCCTGGGCCATGAATTGTTCGGTGAGGGATTTGTAGGCCATGAAATAATGTTCTTGGGCCATGAAGATGGTGCCTCCGAAACATGACACCTTTGAATAATGATATGCATATTCGAGAGATCCTTAGGCCATGGCATGGTGTGTTCCGGCTATGAAGATGATGCCTTTAGACTATGACGCCTTCGGATAGATTGGTGATATTTCAGACCATGATATGCAGTAATGATGTTAACAAGACAAGGCTTAGTCCTGCAAGATGGGGGCAGAGCTTAGCCCTTACAAGAGCGAATAGATAATGCTAGAAATTGAGCGAAATTTGTGTGAAAAGGGACAATGCTTAGCCTAATACAATTGGGGAGGCAAGGATTAGCCTCATGCAAGTAAGGAGGCAAGGATTAGCCTCATGGAGTCAAGGATTAGACTCATATAAATAGGGAGGCAGGGGTTAGCCTCATGCTAGTATGGAGGCAGGGATTAGCCTTATGGAGTCAAGGATTAGACTCATGAAAATATGAAGGCATGGAGTCAAGGATTAGACTCATGCAAATAGGGAGGCAGGGATTAGCCTTATGCAAGTATGGAGTCAGGGATTAGACTCGTGCGAATAGGGAGGCAGGGACTAGCCTCATGCAGGTATGGAGTCAGGGACTAGACTCATACAAATAGGGAGACCGGGATTAGCCTCATTCAAGTATGGAGTCAGGGAGTAGACTCGTGCAAATAGGGAGGCAGGGATTAGCCTCGTGCAAGTATGGAGTCAGGGATTAGACTTATGCAAATAGGGAGGCAGGGATTAGCCTCATGCAAGTTGGATTCAGGGATTAGACCCATGCAAAGAGGGATGCAGGGATTAGCCTTATGCAAATGGTAAGGCAAGGATTGGCCTCATGCAGGTATAAAGTCAAGGATTAGACTGACACAAATAGGGAGGCAAGGGTTAGCCTCATGCAAATATGGAGGCAGGGGTTAGCCTCATGCAAGTATGGAGTCGGGGATTAGACTTATGCAAGTATGGAGTCATGGATTACACTCATACAAATATGGAGTCAGGGATTAGACTTATGCAAATAGGGAGGCAGGGATTAGCCTCATGCAAGAATGAAGGCAAGGATTAGCCTCATGGAGTCAAGGATTAGACTCATGCAAATAGGGAGACAGGTATTAGCCTCATGCAAGTATGGAGTCATGGATTACACTCATGCAAATATGGAGTCAAGGATTAGACTTATGCAAATAGGGAGGCAGGGATTAGCCTAATGCAAGTATGAAGGAAAGGATTAGCCTCATGGAGTCAAGGATTAGACTCATGCAAATAGGGAGGCAGGTATTAGCCTCATGCAAGTATGGAGTGAAGGATTAGTCTCACACAAATAGGGAGGCAAGGATTAGCCGCATGCAAATATAGAGGTAGGGATTAGCCTCATGCAAGTATGGAGTCAGGGATTAGACTCATGCATGTATAGAGTCAGGGATTAGACTCATGCAAATATGGAGTCAGGGATTAGACTCACGCAAATAGGGAGACAGGGATTAGTCTCATTCAAGTATAGAGGTAGGGATTAGCCTCATGGATTCAAGGATTAGACTCATGCAAATAGGGAGGCAGGGATTAGCCTGATGCAGAGAGAAAGTAGCAAATAAGAGTAGTATATGTCTTAGCTAGAGATATATTTGGTGTCTGATTGCCTGATTGATAGTAATCACTTTGTATATACATTGTTGCGAATGTTATCGTTACATGAAATATGCCTACGTTCAATGAAAAATTGTAAGTTTTCAGAGGGGAAGTTGCTTCGTGCTTCGTCTGTCGACCTTTCTTGCTCCGTTCAGAAAGCCCTTTCGAGTTCCCCAAGGTAACCTGACTGTTATGGAAATAGAGTTTTCGAAAAACATACAATCATTGATAAAAATAGAGTTATTTTAGAAACATATTGATATATCAAGTAATTTCAAATGAACTAGTGACTGTAACACATCTCAAAGGCATTGAATCTCTCTTATATAGGAATTTTGAGGGTCTGCCCCAGTTTGGTGGATGATATTTTGACTATTTATGGATAATAAGCCTTGCTGAGTCTTTTTCGGAATTTTGAGAATCCTTCTCAAAATTTTGCCCCAGTTTCCTTAACTGGTTGTTGATCGTCTGACATATGTTGGCGTTGGTTGGACTTGCTCCGGAATTTTGAGGACCCTCCTCAAAATTCTGCCCCAGTTTCTGGTCTTGGGGAATTGAAAATTTTATTATGATATGACCGAAACCATACGGCTACCTACGTATCCCTTCTTAAACGAGAATCAGGTCAAGCGTAGTTCAATTACATCAAATGAAGAAATATAAGATATTTAAGCATAATATCTCTTGACTGCGCCTGAATTGATTGGGTTTGGCTATATTTATCTGTCCATTTCTGCAAATATGAGTGCTCCTCCTATCAGCACCCTATGAACCATGTACGGACCCTGCCAGATGGGAGAGAATTTCTACCAGCTGCCCTAGTGCGAACTGTCTTGGTTTGACTCTTTTGTTTAAACATCTAGACATTCTGTTCTGGTAAATTAGTTGGCCGTGACATACTGTGTTCATCCTCTTTCCATCGATAAGGGCCAATAGTTCATAGTGACTCCTCATCTATTCTACATCGTTGAGTTCAGCTTCCTGTATGATTCTTAATGAAGGAATCTCCACCTCGGCTGGGATGACAGCCTCGGTACCATAAACCAGCATGTAGGGAGTTGCCCCAGTTGATGTGCGAACTGTGGTGTGGTACCCCAATAGAGCAAAGGGTAACTTCTCATGCCCTTGTTTGCGGTTCTCTACTATTTTCCTTAGTATCTTCTTAATGTTTTTGTTAGCGGCTTCTACGGCTCCATTCATCTGAGGTCTGTAGGCTGCGGAATTCTTGTGCTTGATTTTGAAAGCTTCACACATATCTTTCATTATATCATTGTTGAGATTGGTGGCATTGTGATTAATAATGGACTCGGGAACTCTTAATCGGCAGACAATACGATCCTTGACAAAATATGCGATGACTTTCTTGGTTACAACTTTGTAAGATGCAGCTTCTACCCATTTTGTGAAATAATCAATGGCTACTAGAATAAACATGTGTTCATTTGAAGCAGTGGGCTCAATTGGACCAATAACATCCATTCCCCAGGCGGCGAATAGCCAAGGTTAACTTGTTGCATTGAGCTCGTTCGGCGGCACTTTTATCATATTGGCATGCACTTTGACATTAAAAGCATTTGCGGACATACTAGATGCAATCTGTCTCTATGGTCATCCAAAAGTAACCGGTTCTGAGTATCTTCTTAGCCAAGATGAAACCATTCATGTGTGGGCCACAAGTTCCTGCATGCACATCCTCAAGCAGTTTAGAAGCTTCTCTTGCGTTGACACATCTTAGCAAACCCAAATCAGGAGTTCTTCTGTACAAGTTTCCTCCGCTGTGGATGAAGTGATTGGACAATCTCTGGATGTGCGTTTCTAAGTGTGATTTGAATGCTCCGAATATTCTCCCTTTTATAAATACTCCTTGATGTCATAGAACCAAGGCTTTCCATCTGTTTCTTCTTTAACATGAGTTCAATATGCCGGCTGATTGTGGATCTTCACCGGAATGGGGTCAATATATTTCTTATCTGGATGTTGTATCATAGATGACAAGGTGTCCAATGCATCGGTAAACTCATTCTGAATTCTGGGCACATGTCAGAATTCTATCTTCGTAAACCACTTTCTCAATTCCTGCACATGGTATAGATATGGCTATATCTTTGAACTCTTGGAGGCCTACTCTCCTTGTACCTAGTGCACAAGCAAATCTGAATTACCAATCACCAGCAACTCCTGAACCTCTATGTCGACTGCCATGTTGAGCCCTAGTATGAAGGCTTCATACTCTACCATATTGTTGGTGTAGGGAAATCTGAGTTTAGCAGATACCGGATAATGCTGACCATTTTTTATACCAAAACTTATCCAATGCCCACTCCTTTAAAATTTGCGGCTCCATCTAAGAACATCCTCCAACATCGTATGCTTTGGTAATGTCTTCCCCTATGAAGGACACTTCTTCATCAGGAAAATAAGTTTTCAAAGGTTCGTATGCTCCTCCCACCGAATTTTCAGTAAGGTGATCTGCCAATGCTTGTCCTTTGACCGCCTTTTGAGTTACGTAGATGATATCGAATTCACACAGCAATATTTTCCATTTGGCCAACTTTTCGGTCGGCATGGGTTCCTGGAATATGTACTTTGGAGGGTCCATCCTGGATATGAGGTATGTAGTGTAGGCACAGAAGTAATGCCTTAATTTTTCTGGGTTGTGCAGGTCAAAGCACAGCAAGTGCATCCAAGCAAAGAATACAGTGCTTCATAAAGTGTGAACTTCTTACTCAAGTAATATATTGCTTGCTCCTTTCTTCCTGTCTCGTCATAGTGTCCTAAAACACATTCGAGCTCCATCTAATATAGATAGATAGAGTACCAAAGGTCGTTCTGGTTTTGTCGGGACCAGAACTGGTGGTGTGGACAAGTACTCCTTGATCTTGTCAAAAGCTTTCTGACGATCCTCTGTCCAGCTTGTTTCAGCATCCTTCCTCAGCATCTTGAAGATGGGTTCACATATGACTGTGGACTGTGTTGTGAAGCAACTAATGTAGCTGAGACGTCCTAGGAAACTCATCACATCCTTTTTGCTCTTAGGTTGTGGTAACTCCTGAATAGTTGTGACTTTCGACGAATCCAATTCGATCCCTCGCCGACTGACGATGAATCCTAGTAACTTTCCTACAGTAACCCCGAATGCACACTTTGCGGGGTTTAATTTCAAATTGTACCCCCTTAGCCTGTCAAAGAACTTTCTCAGATACGCTATGTGATATGCGTCCTTCTTGGATTTGATAATGACATCGTCCATATACACCTCTATTTATTTGTGTGTCATATCATGGAAGATGGTTTTATGGCTCTCATGTAAGTGGACCCAACATTCTTCAGACCGATTTGTATCATCTTGTAACAGTATACACCCCACGGTGTGATGAAAGTTGTCTTCTTTGTATCTTCTTCATCCATCCAGATCTGGTGATAACCCGCGAAGCAATCCACAAAGGATTGGAGTTCATGCTTGGCGCAATTCAAAATGTGTATGTTCGATAATGGAAAGTCTTCCTTGGGAATTTCTCTGTTTAAATCCCGATAGTCAATACATACACTGACCTTCCCATTTTTTCAGAACTGGTACAGTGTTAGCTAACCAAGTTGGGTACGCAACCACCCTGAGAACTTTGGCTTTGATCTATTTGGTAACTTCCTACTTGATTTTTAGGCTCATGTCTGGTTTGAGTTTTCTGGGTTTCTATTTTACTGGCAGACACATGGGATTGGTAGGCAGCTAGTGAGCCACTATGGATGTGCTCAAACCGGTCATATCATCATATGACCATACGAAAATATCCTCATACTCTTTTAGGAAGCGAATGTACTCTTCCTTCTCTGTTGGTGACAAGTGAATGCTGATGCGGGTCTTCTTGATGGTCTCGGCACTTCCCAAATTTACTGCTTCGGTCTTGTGCAGATTGGATTAGGCTTATTCTCAAAATTTTCAACCTCCCTGATAATTTCCTCGGGTATCTCATCTTCTTCCTCTAAATCACTATTCTCATGTTGTGTTGCCTCATTACATGTCACAGTCACTGGTTCATCAGGAAAAGTAATAATAATGTTGTAGAAAAGAAAAATGTAAAGATAGTAGTGAATAATAAAAAGCAAATGGATTTGATTAAAACTTGAAAAAATTTCTAGACAAAGTACGGCTCGATGAATCGAGCATTTATTTTTAAAAAAGTAAATCTTAAAACAAAATTACGGGAAATCTTAAATGCCTAGAACGTCTATAGAAGTTAATTCTACCAAGCTAACCAGGGAGTCGGCGGGCTCGGGATAGTGTGGCGGTCCAGTTTCTGAGAACAGCTCCCTTCTCCATAGTCTAAATAGTGACGCCTTCTTCCTCCTCCTCCTCAATTATAGCACCGTAGTCCATGTACTCATCCTCCAAGAACAAATTCTTCAACCCAGCTAGTGCTTTTTCTTTTGCTGTCCCCCATATTATGTCAGCCTGGTGAAAATCTTGTTCCAAACGTGGCACCAGTTTCTCAAGAAGGTAATACTGTCCACGCCATGGAGGCGACCAATCATTATACTCTTTCCATGTATACTGGTATCCGAGCCCAAAGGTGGTACCATGATTTTTTAGGTGTATTGGTTTGGTGATACCTTGGAGGTTCTTTCCTAAGCATTTGTCGGGTTCATATCCATACCATGCTAGTATGCTTTCTATTTTGTTACTCTACCACTTATCTTTCTCGATGGCATTGACCCGTTAAATGTGATGATAGGTTTCCCCTCCTAACCTTCTTCTATGTCCAATGGGCGGGATGGTTTGACTAGTGTAGATGGGGTTACTTCCATCTCCATGGATGATTACCTCCTGGCGGTTCCATTCAAACTTCACGACTTGTTGTAGTGTGGAACGCATGGCTCCAGTAGCATGGATCCATGGCCGGCCCAACAGGAGATTATATGAGGATGGTATGTCATGCACCTAAAATTCAGCGTAGAACCAAGCTGGCCCCATCTGCAAGCAAAGGTTTATTTCCCTGAACGCGGCTCTCTAGGACCCATCGAAAGCCTTCACATTCATGCCTCCTACTCGTATATCATGGACACCTTTGTCCAACCTTTTCATAGTTTCCAATGGACAAATATTTAGGCTCAAACCTCCATCAACCAAGACCCTGGCAATGAACTTGTCTTAAAATTGCATCACAGTATGCAATGCTCGATTGTGATTCAGTCCCTTGGGTGGTATCTCATCTTCATGAAAGATGATCTTATGATGTTTTAGTACTTGCCCAATCATGTTGGCCATTTATCCATTGGTGATGTTACTGGGTACATAAGCCTCGCTCAACACTTTCATTAAGGCATTCTTGTGTGCCTCTGAATTCTGCAATAGTGACAGGATAGATATCTGAGTAGGAACTTTGTTCAGATGGTCACTAACAGAGTACTCATTTGAATGTACTTTCCTCCATATGTCATCTGGCCTGGTCTCAATGATAGAATTCCTAGTAGTGGCCTCCTTACTTGAACCTCTCAGGTGTTCAGGTGTACAGACTCTTCCGGTTCTAGTCATTCCTTGTGCAGCGTCAGATTCCTCTACCTTAGCCTTCCCTTTCTGCCGAACCTTAGCAATATAGTCCCAGGGTATTGCTTTTGAGTTGAATGGTGGTGTGGTTAATACTGTCACAGTAAAGGGTGTGACAACTTCTACTTCAAATGGAGCGGGGGTGACTGCGGGCGAAGCCACTTCCACCTCGAATGGAACAGATGTAATTACCTCAACCTCGATTGGTGACTGATTCCAAACCACAATAGCAGTAAGTGTGACTGTAACTTTAAATTCATCGCCTCCTCGAATAAGCCCGATCGACCCTTCAGGGTCCCATTCTTCATTTGCCTCTATCACATGTAACATCACCTATGTGATCAGGGAGGGGATTGTTGCAGAAATTAGGTGCGGCTTCCTTTGCTTGTATGACCTTGTTGTAAATTAGCGCCTGGATCTTAACCTTCAATATTCGGCACTCAGCAGTGGTGTGCCCTTTCGTACTAGAGTGGTACACATAAGTTTTGTTCGGATTGACCCATTGGGATGGATTTTCTAATTCCATAGCGGGAACAGGAGTGATGTAACCCGCAGCTTTCAGGCTTTCATACAATTGGTCGATGGGCTCAGCAATGGAAGTTTATTGTCTAGGTGGCTTGCGGTCGAAGTTAGGTCTTGGTCTTGGATAATTTTGGCGAGCTGGTGGGATTGTAAGGGGGATGGTAGGGAGTTATAGGTGTGATGGACAGTGGCTAGTTGGGAATATCTGGGAGATGAAGGTTGATATGTAGGCGGTGATGCTTTGTATGTAGGTGGAGGTGTTTGATATGTTCACGGAGGTTTTAGATATGTGGGTGAAGGTGTTTTGTATGTGGGTGGAGGGGTTTGATAGACAAGTGGAGATTTTGGGCCCTAGGCCACCATTACTGCCCCAACATCTCACTTCTTCGATATGCCACCCGATTGTAGTGCCTTATTTGTGGCTTGCAGTGACTCGAAGTTTGTTACCATCTCTCTCTTCATTCCTTCTTCGATTCTTTCTCCAAGTTTGATGATTTTAGAGAATTTGTGATTTTTGATAACCATCAACCTCTCATGATAATGCGGATCCTGTCCTCTGACGAAGAGTTTATTCATTTGTTCTTCATCCAAAGATGGCCTGACCCATGCCGCTTCCGACCTCCAATTAGTAGCATACTCACGAAAAGTCTCAGTAGGTTTCTTCTTAAGATTCTGAATGTAGAAAACATCCGGTGAGATTTCTATGTTGAACATGAATCGGTCCATGAAATCTGACGCCATGCTTACCCAATTGGGCTATTTCTTGGGATTTTTGCTGATATACCAAGACAAAGCATCCCCAGTAAGACTCCTCATAAAGAGCTTCATCCGAATCTTTTCATCTTTCCCGACCCCGACAAGCTTGTCACAATAGGTCCTTATATGAACCCCGAGATCACCTGTGCCATCGAACATTTCGAACTTGGGAGGTTTTTACCCCTCTGGCAGTTCGACATCCGGTTGTATGCACGGATATTCATATTTCAAACCTTTTATTCCTTTGTTGCCTTCAACACTTTGAACTAGGCTTGTTAACATATTGAGTTCTTTAGCCATGTTTTTAATAAGCAGGTCCCTCTCAGAGGATTCCGGTGTATATGAGATTGGTAGGGTAGAGTGAGGTACAGTTTCCACATATATAGAGTTGCTTTGATGGGTGCCAGATACTTGGGTGTAATGATGGTCATTGGTAGATTTTTGGGGATTGGGAATGGGTTGTGGTGTGTTTTGATGAGTGTGGTAAGTGATAGTTGGTGGGTACTGAATTGGTTGATGATGATGTTGTAACAGAGATGGTATTGGCAGTAGATTGAAACTTTGGGGTGGAGTTGCGTATTGATTCGGTGTGAGAGGATTTTGTGGATGTTGGTTTTATATGTTCTGGGGAGGTGCTGAGTTCTTTGTGTTTTGTTGGTTGATGTCAGGGACATTCAGAGTGAGTGACAAGTTTTCCAAGTTGCGAACCTGCTCAAGTTCTCCTTTCAATTCCAGTATCTTTTGTTCCAGTCTCGAGACTAGACCATTAGGGTTTGGAGTACTATGACCATCTGAAGTCTCTATGTTCTCAATATTCTCCTTTCGGATTCCACTTAAGTCGTCCATCTTTGCTTTTCCTCTACATTTTGTGTTTCTTGGAGGAGGAGGAGGTGGAGGGCCTCTAGATCTAGTGTGGTACGCTGATGAGGCCAGTATGAGTGAACCAACCTAAGGGGATGGGAATAATAAAAATAAGAAGAAGGAAAAAACAAAAAGGAACAAGTCAGTAAGGATCCTAAAAACACATATTGCATTTGGGAACCTCGTTGTGCCTGAGGTTGGCCTAGTGACAAATAGATTTGGAGAACTTTAAATGCCAATAAATGCTTCATTTCATAAAATAAAAATCGACGAGTCCCAAAACGACACTAAGATAATAATAAAATAAGTCACTACTTGCACTTGGCCTAATTACTTTTTTAGGAAAAAGCAAAGAAATCTAGCCTATTTGGTCCTAGAATGACCTTCCCAAGATTTGATCTTCCGGATTCCATCATATAGATTCCCTAGCTCGTGCAGCCCCAGCAGCAAGTAGGCTCTGTCCAGATGCCCTCTTTCATCTCCCTCAGCGTTCTGGCAATTTTCAATCCTTTTTATGACTTTACCTTCCAGCTCCACTATTCCTCGCTCCAGATATTCGAGTTTCCTGTTGGAAGTGACTGCCATTTCTTTCCATTCCTCGATCAACCTCATATTCCTATCATGTATTTCCCGGTGCTCATTCTCAGAGTCGTGGACCCTTTTGCGTAGCCTGTTGTATTTGACTTGAGCTTCAGCTTCTTCATCTATGATTATGTTCCCTTGACCAGCCCCTGGAGTCACCATTCCTTTTAGATTGTCCTCTAATCATGCCGGGTAGAGAGGCTCGCACCCTGCACGATACTTGTCTAGCTCAACGGTGTTCTTCTCCACAATGATTTTGCAGTGCCACACGTGCTGAGCTTGGCACTTGTAAGGGACATTGTCGTATTGAAAGTCTGAACTGAAATGACTTATATTGATAACCCTTGGTACAACTTGTTTCCTGCGTGCTTGTCCTATAACTCGGATAAGGACATACGGGTATATCCCTCTCAACTAGATAAGCACCTAGTGTGGAGCATCCCTTGATCTGATAATAAATTTGTCTATTGGGAACCATTCAAACATGCATTGCACCTATTCCTCGTTCATATTTTCCAATAACTCTACCCATTCTTTGGCACTTTCTGGCTGAGAAAATCTATTTGGAATGTAAGTCATCTGCTTTGGGTGATGGAAGGCAATATGCTCGTTCCAAGCCTTCGCAGAAATTCTTGGCGATAGCGACCCATTTGGAAATGCTTCAACAACCATAACTTCAGCAACAAGTTACAACCCTCAAAATGATTGACCACTCTTTGATAGCACTCCAGAGCCTTATAGATGTCGGCTATGATCATAGGGACTATGGTGTATGTCTGTCCATTAATCCCTTCCATCAAAGCCTTGGCGACCATGGCCAACCTAGTGTGGATTCTTCCCTTTTTAATTGGGAACTCTATCAGGCCTAAGAAGCATACAATGAATATGAACACTCTGCGGTGTATGTGACCCAGAGAAGTAAGAGAGATCTCATCATGGTAGTGTTGATACCCAATTTTTTCCTATATATTTTCTAATATGTAAAACACTTTCAAAATAGCATATGTATGCATATATAAGTATGTACAAATATTTTATCATTTTTCCTTAATTTATAAAGGCTTTCAAATCAATTTATTTCCCTATTTTTATTCATAAAAACTTGATAATGATTCCCAAAATTATCAGAAAGTTTTTTGGCAAGAGGGAACCATTTCTCACCCAGCCCTACCTACCCTATGTATTCGAGGGAGAGGCTGGAACCGAAAAAGACTAGGTTCCACACATATGTGACAGGGCGCGCGTGAGTCAACGTTGACACTTTCAATGTATGGATCATACCTTTGGCATCCTGGGACAGTAGCCACAGGTACTAATGAAGTGACTCACGGGTAGAGAAAGTGCTGGCAGAAAGGAACTCTCAAAGGATGGGGTTTCGACGCCCGCCCTCTATATTCCTTCCGTATCGAGACCTAGCCCAGAAGTTAAGAGGTTTCAAAATAGAATCAATTAGTTTCAATGAGTTCTTAACTTTCACTAATTTCACTAAAGATTTTTATATACGTTCCTCTATAGATATGGAAATAGAATGGAATGTATTCACTTATTGGATTCTCATATTCATAGTAAAATATAGTTAACATAAGTTTTGCATATTTTTAAAATTTTATTTAATATTTTCTAAGGATAAATTGCATATAATTGCAGTACTAGACTATTTTAAGATTTGATTGCGTTTATAATTACAAAATTGATTCCAGTATTTTTAATTTAATATTTATGTATTATTAATTAATTTAGTACCTTTGATTTGTTTCCAGAAATTATTTTACAAAAAAATAAGGGAAAATGTAGCTATTTAAATACTAGCCCTAACTATTTCGATTATAGCCTTAAATCAGCCCCCAATTAAACCCAATTTCAATCTCAATTCCCTAACCCAATTTTAGTTCAAACCCTCCCTGGCCCAATTAAATCCTACCCGACCCATACCCCCTCTCATTCTGGCCTTTGATCTCTGAGATCAACGGCCCCTATCCACTCTTACCTTTTTAGCCCAAACAATCACCCTAACCTTCTTATTTTCCACCTACCAGCCGCCTCTGAACCCTCCACTCTCTCAAACTCTCTCGAATCTTCTCAAACCCTAGCCACCTCCTACCACCGCCGCCTTAAAAGCCATCGTAATCCATGGCTTCCAAGGCTTTGGTGGCCCTATACCCACCTCCTCTTGCTCTTACATGCCTGGTTTTCGAAGGTTCAGGGCTTGACCACAATGAAGTTTGGTCCAGGCTTCATTCAATCCGAGTCCCACTACCATCTCCGGCCTTATTCCGGTGTACCATGGTCGTTCGAGCCTGATCTTAACCTCTCCGACTCAGATCGGTGACTTTTCAAAGCCTTTCTCACTACTAGGGTTCTTCTGAAACCCTAACCCTTCGAGGTTTTCTCCGATTCCTTTAGATCCGTTGTGTATCTATGCTTTCCCTAAGTTCCCGAACGATTTATTTGGCTTTTCTTGCAAAAAATTACTTTCAAAACCATTTCTTTTCCGATCTAGGGTTTTCTGAAAAGTTTTAAATGTTTCTCTTTTCTTTTGTGTGTATTTGCCTCTGCTGTGTTCTTGTATTTTCTTTTACTATTTTCTTGTATACTTCTCCTACTGTGTTTTCCTATACTGTGTTTTCCTATACTATGTTCTCGCATGCTTTTCTACCGTATTTCTTTTCTCCAGTGTTCTTGTATTGTATTTTTCATTACTAAGTTCTTAAGTTTCCCTATTACGTTCCTTCGACTGAGCTCTGTTTAAAGTTTCTTCTAAAGCTTCTTAGCATGCTTCTTCTATTGTTCTTATCAGTCTTTTCCATTATGTTTCGTATTAGCTTCTTCTACTCTATTTTCTTTGAATTCTGCTACTATGTCGTGCGTGTTACTTGCTATCATTGTTCTCTCGTGACTTTCTGTTGCTGAAAGAAACATGCAAGAGGTTTCAGTTCCTCTTTGTGACCTCTAAGCCTGTTTCGATCACTTGCCTTCTCACCTCTGTACTCGGTTAATGGCGGCAACCCTAAAATTTTGGGGTTCTTCCAAGTTTGGTTATGTGATTTGGTTTCAGAACCCCTAATTCTTTCAGACCAATTTTGGGTCTCAGAATTGAGTTTGGACGTCTTAGTTTTCTTATGATTCTGGTTTTTTTGCTAAACTCTGCTACACTGGATTTTTCTACTACTTTTACAATGACACAACATTCTTCTTTCATGCTTAACATGTTCGTATGCTCCTTATATATGATGAATTTCCCTCTAGAGTACTTTTTAAATTTGTGATTAGTTCATACCTCCCTCTGAATATGGTCTGATTTATTCCTTTCCATTATTTGATGATTTCCCTTGAGTTAAAAAAACTTTCTTACCTTTCTTGACTCGGTTCATTCATACAAAAAAATTTACCATTGATTTACTGGCTGTTAATTAATTTTCTTGCCTTATTTGTACAACCGTGTACTTCAAAACCCTGTCTTTATATAACCTTTTATGTATTTTCCTCTAATTACATGTTGTGCACAAAGTTCTTATTCTTTTTTTTTTGGCAATCACATAGGCAATCGCCCAAGGTTAATTTTCATATAAAGTAAAATAAAAATAAAATACAGTGTCTGGGGTCTAACATAATGAAAGAAATAAAATTTGACGTGTACATGACACCTATTATCGTCATTGAGTGTTAAGCTCAACTTCAATATCACATTTAATCTAAAATGGTTATTAAAAACTAGCCAAGCTAAGTAATTGTCCAGAATAGCATATTTTTTTCACTTTGTCCATTGCATGGTAGGGTTACCCATTGTAGCACTGATGTGTTCTTCTTCTCCTTGATGAAGTAACGATCCTATTGTTGTCCAATTGCTGATCAAGTTTCCCATGTTTTCCATAAACCACAAGCACCTGTAATTGTACTCTTTTTTGTCAGCTTTCTTCTTGTGTATTGTAATTGTCCTCTCATGCATTCTTCCCTAGTATGTCCTACTATGATGGAGTGTGGTGATCCCATCCCATTATGTTTTGTGATTATCTGCAAATTGTAACCAACATTTTCCTGTGCATTGCCATTTCCAATTCAGCTCGCATGTGTAACATTTGTGCTCTATTTCGCGATGAATTGCTCTAAGTATGACTAGCCTCTTTGTGAAAAATGATCCCTGGCCAACAGAATTGTGAAGCTGCAATTGGCATCTGGTCAATACTGCAGCTACACTGGCCAAAAATTTCGACCAAATTCTGCTACGTGCATGAAATTGTAGCTGAGCCTGGGCCTTGTCATTGCCCCTTCCTATCCAAGCTGCTATACTTATGCTCATCTGTGATTCCCCTGCAATGGAATGAGCACATTGTACTGATACCACCAATTGCAGGTTCCTCACAAGGTGAGGCATAGCCACAGTAACGACTCCTGCAAAAGAGCAAACTACGTTAGTGAAAACTGCCTGCCCATGTGTTCCTCGTCTCTCATTTGAGCATAGATAACAATTTCACCACTGTTTCATCCAAAGAGAGTATCAATAATAGATAACAATTTTCGTTCGCATTAACTGAGAAACACATTTCAGCCTCGTCGTATATTTGATTGCACATTGTTGTCCAGCACTTGTTGATTCTGCTGTTCGTGCCTGTTGTTGTCCACAATTGAAGGGGAATCCATGTGTCAAAAAGTGTACAGAAAACTTTAACCAATGTTCCCATTTGTAATCTCCTATTGTGCTTGTCTAGACAATCTATAAATCTTGGCACTAGCGCCCACGCTTGACTGATTCTTGCTTCTATGCTATTGCCTTGAATAATTAATTCCTCCTCCCAACGTATTTTAATCTTGAATTCTACAGATTTCCATTTTAACAGGCGTGCGAATGGTCTTGTAGGTGTGGAGCATTTTGTTCCCTTTGTAACATTTTCAATGCAACTCACATGCTTACCAATCTCAATAACTTGGGTCGTGTAATGTGAATTGTGGAACCCTACGTACATGGCTTGTTGATATACCCAAACTTTTCCCCATTCTCCAATGTTTCCTTTTTAAAATCCACATGCTCATGCATGTATTCTCGGACAAACAACAATAAATTAAGCATGCGTAGATCCCATGCTTTTGTCGAAAAACTCCAGCATGTGCAACAGTCAGTCGTGCATTTAGACCGAGCATGTGCAAAATCCAATGAGCATGTGCAAAAAGAATCATGCTTGCAAAGCTTTGTGGTGCCCAAGATATTCTCTCCACGCTTTTCAAACCAAGCGTGCATGTGCTTTCTCTCAATCCTATGCACATGCTTATATCAGTGGCTCTTTTTCTCGAAAAAAATGCTTCTAGATTTTCTCTAAATCTCCTTGTCGTCCAAAAGCATGCGTGCATTGAAATCTCCCTGTCACAAACATTTCGAGCAAATGCTCATTTTCAAAGCCAAAAGCAACATGGCCCATGCTTGTTAAAATATTCACTCCCAGCAAGCATGCCCCATGCTTTTGACCAATTAATACAACCTCCAATCCCATGTGCATGTCTTGTGCTTGCCTTGTAATCCAGCATCTCGAACGTGCTTCAGGAAATAACAAAAGTTGTTCCATAGCTTTAATGCCATGCGTGACAGGTGTGTTGATCCTTGAATCACTATCCAGACAAGCGTGCCTTGTAATCCAGCACCTCGAACGTGCATAATAAAAAACAAAAGCTATTTTGGTATCAGTACCTGCAAAAAAGAACACTTGGTTAGAAAAAAACTCCCCCCTCAGCATTTGGTCTTTGCATTTGCTATTCTTTCCTCTTCTACTTATTGTTATCCTCTTCAATCCTCCCCCTTTAACTCCATCTACCTTGCTTCTCCACCTTGTTGCTCCCTTTGTGCTTAATTTCTTGCAACTTTTACTCGAAGGTAAGGGCATTTAGATTTATCATCATTCAATATCTTTCTTCCTTGACTGTCCAGTTCCCAAAAACTATTTGCTTCAATGGTTCCATAATCCAGATCAAAATTAGCCAAGTGATCTGTCAGTCTGTTACCTTCTCTGAGTGTGTGTGATACTATTACATTACACTTTTTCATCAACCTGCTTCTGCAATACTCCATGGAATAGTACACTCATCATTTAATACCTTCATGAGTAACATTAAATCTGTATGAACTTCAATTAGTAAATAGTCATTTTCCACGCAGTATCTCATTGCTTCCAGTATTGCAATTGTTTCTGCAACAGCGTTGGTTACCTCATTTATTTCCTTTTCACTTGCATATAATACATCTCCTTCTTCATTCCACAATGCATAGCCAATAGCACTTCAGCCTGGGTTGCCCCTCGATGCCCCATCAGTGTTTATTTTTATCCATCCTTCACTAGGATAATCCCACAGAACTTTAGTGTATTGCAGAGCTGGTGTGTAATTCTCCATCATATTGAGTAAGTCTGGCCACTTATGAGGTACATTCTGTATTCCTGGTTTCCTGAACTTGACTAAGGATTGCATAGTCGATGATATCTCATAAATCACTCTACTAACTGTGACTGCATCTCCATGTTTGTAGCTGTTCTTCTTTTCCAGAATTCCCACACTATCACTGATGGTAAAGCCTGAATAATAGGCTGTAGTCGAGGTAAGACATCAGATGTCCAACATCTAATTATAGACTGTTGAAAAGAAATTCCATCTGTTGCAATCCCTGCTGGTCCCAAAAATAATTTACATACTGTTTTGGCAGGTGTTGATGTAAAGAACAAATGCTACGTCATTTCTTCATTTGGTTCTGCACAGCAACAGCACTTTGATGCATTAAGTACCCCACTCTTCTGAACAAATCATCTAGAGGTAATTTGCTTCTCCATAATTTCCACATGAAAAATGCAATCTTAAAAGGGGGACCTTTCACCCATATTTTTATATATCCATTACAGGGCTCATTCTTTCTTCTCAAGTATTACCATGCTGACTTCACACTGAACTCTCCCCTGGTCTCAAGCATCCATACAGGTTTGTCAAGAACAAAATCCATTGCTGGTGGTTTTAAGTTTTACAGAATATGAGTGGCGAGATCAGTTGGTAAGATCTCCTTGAGCATCTCCTCATCCCATTGCTCATTCTGTACTGCATCATAAATGTTTTGAATTGACTCATCGCAGGCAAAATCTGATGGTGTGACAAAACATAGAGCTCACAGGCCGGTCCAATTTTCGAACCAGAATTATGAAGATCCCATCTTAGATTGCCATAGTATTTGATGCTCAATACGATCTCTGCATTCAAGCATCTTCCTCTACACATGAGATCCACGTCTTCAAGGTACTATCATAGGATTCAGCTTTTTGCAATATTTTTTACTCATAAATGCACTCCATAGGGTTGATTTTGTTCTGAAATTCCACCATAATTTGCAGAACAATGTTGTGGACATATCATGTAAGGATCTGAATCCAACACCGGCTTATTCACATGGTAAGCATAGAGTGTTCCAAGATGCCCAATGTCTGCTTGATACACCAACCGAGTTACTCCAAAAGTACTGTGCAAAAATCTTGTGTAATCTATTAATCACATTCGCAGGGGGATTTACTACTGATAACATGTGTATAGGCATACTTTGAAGTACACTAGTTATAAGTACTGCCCTTCCACCTATTGATAGTAACTTCCCTTTCCAATTATGCAACTTGTCCATTACCTTTGTGATGAGCTCCTTGTAATTATCCATCTTCCTTCTGAGATAGAAAATTGGACAACCTAGGTATGTGAATGGAAAATTCTGTTTAGATATACCAGTGATCCTCTGTACCTTTTCCATCACTTCTGCACTAGCTGATTCATGTAAATAAATAGTTGATTTTATCCTGTTGATTAACTAACCAGATGCATCTTCATAAGCTTTCAAGACTTCCATCACCAGTCTCAAAGAAGTAGCATCGGATGAAGAAAAAATGATTGTTTCATCAGCATAAGCTAGATGATTGATCTTGGGACTCCATTTTGGCATTCCAAATCTAGAAAATTCCAGGTTGGTATGTAGTGCATTCAAACTTCTTGATATTGCTTCTGTTGCTAAGATAAACAAAGTAGGTGATAATGGTTCCCCTTGTTTCACACCCCTGATTGATCTGGAAAAACCATAGGGCTGTCCATTAATCAGCACTGAGTACCAGTTATTAGAGACAACTCCAAATATCAGGCCTATAAATCTTTCTTCAAATCCTATCTTCATTAAAACCTTTGTCAGAAATATCCAAGACAGTCTATCGTAAGCTTTCATCATAATGCAGCTTTAGAATAACATTAGGTCCTGCCTTAATCCTTAATCTGATATCAGTAACTATCTCTTGAGTTAGCAATACATTTTCTACTATGCTTCTCCCTTTGACAAAGCCAACCTGTTCTTCTAAAATTAGGTTTGGTAACCATTCTTTCATGTATTACTCTAGAAAACACTTTGTTGATGAAGTTGCTCAGGCTAATAGGTTTGTGTGAGTTATGAATCTGGGAAGGTCATGGCCATTGAAGAAAACCTTGGTCATCTCCACTATGTCTTCCTCAATTATATCCTAGCAACAGTGGAAGAAGCAACCTGTGAATCCATCTGGTCCTCCCGCACTTTTACCATTCAGCCCTAGTACTGCAAGCTTAATCTCCTCTCTTGTAGGCTGCTGCATCAATGACATATTCTGCTCACTGTCTACCATTAAAGGTACGTTCTCTATTATCCTAAAATCTGTAGGAGCTGAACCCTCATGAAATTGGTTTTGAAAAAATGTCAAAGCTTCTTCTGCTATTTCATAAGTTTCCTCCAACCAGTTTCCCTCTGAGTTTTGAATACTTTTTAATTGTAGTCTCTTCCTTCTACCATTCACTTGTGCATGGAAAAATTTTGTATTCCTATCTCCATCTTGAAACCATTTCCTATCGGCCTTCTGCTTCCAAAACTCCTCTTCTAGAGCCAGGTATCTGATCAGCTCTGATTGAACTTTCTGCATCCTTTGTCTGCTTTGTTGTGTAGGATTTCTTTCAAACTCTGCCTCATGAACAAGCACCACTTCCTCCAAGCTTGCAATTTTCTGAAAAATATCCCCATATGTATTTCTGCTCCATGAAGATAGAGCGTTTTTCAACCTCTTCAGCTTCTGATTAAACATAAAGAAAGGATCCCCAATAAAATCAACTTTCCAATTCTCATTCACTATATCCTTGAAAGTAGGATGTTTTGTCCAGAAGTTAAGAAATCTAAAAGACTTCTTAAATGGAATAACATTAGTGTTACATGTCAGTTCCATAGGACTGTGATCAGATCCTGTTTTAGATAAATGAGTGACTTCAACTGTAGGAAACATCTGCTGAAATTCCAAATTTATCAAACATCTGTCAAGTCTCTTAAAAATACAATCATCTTCAGCTCTCCCATTCCACCAAGTGAATATACTTCCTTTAAAGCCTAAATCTGTGAGGTTACATGTATTGACACAATGCCTAAAAGCATTTACGTCATTCATCGATACTGGCAATCCACCAAACTTCTCCTCTTCATCCCAAATAACATTAAAATCTCCTGCCACAAGCCATGGCAAGGTCATGTCCCTTTGCAAGGTAATACATACTATCCCACAGTTCAATTCTTTCTATGGAATCACGTTTAGCATAAACAAATGTGACAATGAAAGAGGTTTGAGTATCCATATTTGTCATCTTCACCGTCAACTGTTGTTCTGCATTAATCATTACCTCTACACCATGATCCTCATCTACAAAAACCCATATCTTGTTTGAAACATTAGAGAAGGTCTGCAGCATACCAATTTTCCTCCTGTATGTTTCTAGCTTCCTAGGATTCTGCATTGGTTCCATGATTCCTATAAAATGATAATGATGTTGCCTGTGCATAGTAATAATCTTCTCAAATGCTTTCTTTATATTCACTGACCTCACATTCCAAATGAGAGCGTTCATTATTAATTATGGGATTTGGTTAGGGTCCTTCGTGTTTGAACCCCAGGAACTAAACTTTGAATCTCCCTTGTATTTTTATTCTTTCCTCTACCTCCTGATCTGCCTTTGTCCATGTGCCTAGGTGAGAGATCACCTTGCCTTGCCACATTTTTAAAATTCTGTGTAGTAGATTCATCGTCAAGATCCTTGCCTGCATTCTTTGTTTCCTCCTGCAATCCAAACTGATCCTTTGGTTCTGCTAGCTGCTGTTGCATCTCATTTTGAACTACAACTATATTGTTGTTGTCCTAATTTATGTTTGCTACTATTACAGTTTGTTGTACTGCAATTGCTGACCCTTCCTTTACAAAATCACATGACTGAATGGAGTCTGAGATCCCTATATTGGTTATACCAGTAGTAACTTCTGTCTGCACCAAGTTAATTAGTGTTGTGCCTCCAAACTGCTTTTCACCTGCATTTTTGGGCTTATCGGGAGGTATGTCCTTATTAATAGGACTCCTATCCTTTTGCACTTCATTTCTAATAGCTTTTTTTCCACTTTTGTTTTTTATTTCAATATTTTCCGCATCACCTCTTCTTTTTTCTGTTGATAGTTGTCCTTTTGTTTTGTAATTTACATTCTGCTCTTCTTGATAATTTTCTTCATCTGTTGATTCTTCTTCTCCACTAGCACCCTTTGGTAGTGCACTTTCATCTGGATCTTCTTCGTCTTGTTTATTCCAAACTGTTCTACCATCAAACTGCAGTCCGCTATCATGATTGGTCCCCTTTAACGCTGCATCAATCTCAGTATCCTAGGATGGAATCTCCTGACAGGATTGGTTAGTTTCAATATGATTCTCCTTGAAAGTTCTGCTGATCCAAGCTGTTGTAGATTCTTTTTTACAACCTTCACCTATTGCATTCTTTCCTTAAATTGTTTTTACAAGTTTGAATCTGAATCCCTTAATAAGGGAAGTCTTGTGTAATTGATGCGTAATTGATACTCAGTTCCTTAACTATTTTCTTACCTTATTTCTACCTAATTTTCAACACTATAAAGGCACGACTCTTTAACACACATCACACACAATTGACAATCCTTCACTTCACAATTCACAATCTCTTCTGAACTCATACTTACTCATAATAGTATTCACTCTTTGCCTGCATTGTGGCATGTTTACAAGACCTACTACTTTTTCTCTATTTTGTTTCTTTAAAATTGGTATGTTCTAATTTAAGCTTCAGCATCATTACAATGTGTTTAGTTACAACTTTTTGTATCCATGTTTACTTTACTGCCTCTGCAGATTTAAATATTTAAAATAGCATGCTAATTTCTTTCTGTTTGTTTGTTATGAACCCCATTCCCCTATTACCCCTATGTGTGTTGAGTTATGACTTGAGGCATGGCAATGTAAGTTGTTGTCCATGAATTAAGTTTGATCCATGGGGGTGTTAACCTCTAAACAATATGTGCTAACATGCCTAAGGGTGTGCCAGCATCTCCCATTGCTGGGTATGCCCACCATCTTGCTTTTTTCCTCTTGTAACTCCCCTTTACCCTATACCCTTATGTGTACTGATTTAAGCTGCTTCCCTTTTCCCTTTTCCCATTCCCCGCTCAGAATTCTACTTCTGCACATGCACTCTCTCTTAGTCTCTAAGTTCTGCCACCCTCATGTGAGCCTTGCCTTGGGACCTTGAGTTCCTTCTGAACTTGGACACTTGAGGGCTAGCCCTTTCACGCTGCACTATGTCTTAATGTGGTAATGCATTTGGGTGTGAGTACTGCCCAGAGTTCATGTGAAACTCTTAGGGAACTTTGACACACCCCAAATAGGACAAAGGCTTTGAAATATGTTCTCTTGTAGTTTGTTTACTTCATACTTCAGATAGAAAGTCTGAATCGGGCTTTCCTTGGTTGTACTTTTAATTTCTGATGTATTTTTCTTTACTTTACTTCTTTTTTGGGCTGTAATAACTTTGTAATAAAACTCTCAGGGATGGCTAGTGAAAAAGGAAGGGGTAACCATGTATGCAAAGGGGTAGATATCCTGCCTATAGGAGTTTTCTGAGTTTTCTGCATTCTCTCATATATAGATACCATGTCTATAGGAATCCTGTATACTCTCATATTTAGATTCCATGGCTATAGGAATCCTGCATACTCTCATATATAGATACCATGTCAGTAGATATCCTGCCTATAGGAGTTTTCTGAGTTTTCTGCATTCTCTCATACATAGATACCATGTCTATAGGAATCCTGCATACTCTCATATTTAGATTCCATGTCTATCGGAATCCTGCATACTCTCATATATAGATACCATGTCTTTAGGAATCCTGCACTCTCATATATAGATATCATGCTTATAGGAATCCTGCATACTCTCATATATAGATACCATGTCTTTAGAAATCCTGCACTCTCATATACAGATACCATGTCTATAATTATTCGAAATTTGAATTCTGCATATGCATATAGAAAATATGCCTATAGGTCTTTCTGAATCTTGTATATCCACTTCTCATTAGGCAAACATGTTTATAGGTCTTAAGTAACCAACTGCAATTAGATATCATGTTCATATAAAATACATCACCCAGATATCATGCTTATAGGATTTCTGCATTTCTCTATGTCTATAAAAGTGTTCTAAAGTCGACAAATGCAGAGAAAGCATGCCTATAGGAGCTTTAATAAAACCTGAATCACCTCACCCATTTATAAGTATAAGACCAACATTAGTACTGCATCACCAGTTGCAGAACTTATGATCTTTTGCTTAAACTCGCCTTTCTTTAATAACTGACAACTTTTTCTTAAATCATTATGTATTCAGTTTAATTCATTGTTTCTGAAATCAGTAGATATCATGCCTATAGGACCCTCGTCCAACACTTAGGCAAACCGTAGGATGAATTTTATAATCGAATCAGATTTTTATTAGCTACAACCAATAGGCAAGCCTGAGTCGGGCTTCCTTCCTAAACTATGTAATAAATCAGTCTGCCTCAAACTTTTAAGTTTAATCAGAACTTAAACAATACGTGCAAAACATGCTAAATTATGTGCTTCTCTATTTAAAGGAGATGTATTTGAGCCTTTTATTTGTTTATATGCTTTCCCCAAACTTGCTATATGTGTTTTTGCTTGTCGCCTTAGTATTTTACCTTTTGAAACCACAAATAAGCCCAACATCTCCTCCCTTTAGGATTAGTAGTCCAAAGTACCTCCCGGACTGATAGGATTGGAGCGGGTAATATCATGCAATAAGTAAACGAGACTATTCCGTGCTTTAATACCTTAACGGGGTGGCAAAGGGTAGATATGGATATAATGACCGCGCGATAACATCACGTATATCCCCTCATTGAGGAGTGATTACCGGATGTTGTGTGGGTGATCCATATTATTAATAAACCTAGGACCCTCTTCCCTTTGTTCTTTGTCTCTTTTAAATATTTTAAAACCATTTCTTCTAATAAAATCAACTCTCTTTAGTTCTTTCCGACTTTGTTTATTTGTGACCATTACATGAAAATCCCCCTTATTTGAATCTCTTACTTGCCTATGTATTATTTGCACTTAAGTCACAATAATACTTTGGCCAGGAACCACACTAGTGGATCTTGAGGGGTGCCTAACACCTTCCCCTCGGGATAATTTCAAGCCCTTATCCAATCTCCGGTTATCCAAATTAAACCATTCTTAGTGTCCTAATGCGCTTAAATCATTAGGTGGCGACTCTTCAATTCCAAAACCCAATTCCCAAAAGGGAACGAGTTGTCTTCCCAAATGTTATAAACCCGATTTTGCGAGAAAAAGGGGGCGCGACAGCATGGCGACTCTGCTGGAGATTCTTTTAGGCTTTTACCATTTCAAGCTATTATTGTGACTTTATATTTCTTATGTCCCTTTATTTGTTTAATCCCTTTAAGCATTTAATTCCCTCTTCTACTACAAAACTAACTTGTCTTTTTGTTTCTTTCCCTTATTTCTTTTACTGCTTTCCTTTACTGCATTCCTTTATTACTGCTTTAAATTATTGCAATTATTATTTTATGAACGTGCAAATACATGACAAATTGTTTTCATTATTGCATAAGCATATTTTAAACATCATATTTCACTCGTGCCAAACAAAATACCATAGCAACGCTTATAATGAGTGGTTGTGCCCTTCCGATATTATCACCCCCTGAATCCAGCAAAGGCATATCTGCGGTAAAACCAGTCAATCAATGGTGTAATCAACGGTTCCGCGCATTTCCCTCTTGAGTTGTCCTCTCAAGGGTACCAATCTAATACCACATAGAAACCTTACTCTATTTAATTTTGCATGCATCATGGTCAAACCTAGCCGAGTCAGTTATGTTGTCTGCATAATGACTCTTTAAGATAGCATTGTCCAAAGTCCACTGGGTTTTCCCTAAAACCCAAATGGACACTACCACGTTTTGTGCATTTAGTTAGAGAACTAAATGCTTTCATGCTAATTGTTTATATTTAACAGTCGAGTCTGGTGGGGGTAAGGGCCTAACCCTTTGTCTTGCAGAAAAGTGAGGCACGAAGTCCCCAGATTCGGCATAGTCACCAACATCCACCCCAAACTTCTAAGCTGGTGGAAGGATCCTCTTATCCGAAAATATTTGGGGAACCTACCTTATCTCCTGGAAATCCAACCCAACAGTAAAATCATAGAATCTGCCACTCTATTCTGGGATTGTGATAGGTCTGTGGTCCGCTTTGGAGACATTGAGATGACACCCCTGCTCGAGGAAATAGGAGGACTGGCTGATATACTGTGGGAAACTCCGGGTTTGTTAATGCCAAAAATCACAAGGGTAGAGGTTTTCTCAAAATGATGGGTCTAAAGAAGAATCTAGACTTGAAATGTTTGAAAGATTCGTACGTTCCCTTTGACTACTTCTACGAGAGGTACGGTCACAGAAAATCTTACCATACTTATCCTGATGAGTTTTCCCTTGCATCATTGGGGCATATCCACGGAAGGGTCTTTGTCTTTATATTCTGCTTCTTGGGGATGATAGTGTTTCCAATGAAGAAAGCAAGTATCCATATGAGGCTAGCTATGGTTACCAAAACTCTAATGGAGGGAATTGACGGACAACCATTCAGTCTCGTACCAATGATCATCATAGAGAATATACCGAGCCCTAGAAAGGTGTCAACAGGGAGCCAAACACTTCGAGGGTTGTAATCTGCTACTTCAACTTTGGCTCGTGGAACATCTCCAAAAGGGTGAGTACCGACAGGAAATCCATCAAAGGGACTGGGTTGATCATATCGTTTTTCATCACCCAAAGTGAATGAATTACGTGCCTAACATGTTCGCCCAACGGGAGAATGCTAAAGAATGGGTCAAACTCTTCAAAAATCTGACTGAGGACCAAGTACAATGGATGTTCGAGTGGTTCCCAACCGAGGAGTTATTCGTCCGATCCAGGGATGCACCTTTCCTAATACTAATCGGCTTAATAGGAACGTACCCATACATACCTCTTTGAGTTATGAGATAATTAGGTAGGAAACAGGTTATATCAAGGGTCGACCAGATGAGTCACTTCCGGGCTAACTTCTAGAATGACGATAGCCCTAATAGGTGCCAGGCTCAGCATATGTGGCATTGCAAGATTGTCATGGGAAGGGACACCATTGAACCGGACAGATACCATGCAAGTTATGCTCCCTATTATTCCGGATGGTTGGAAGACAATCACAATGGTCTGGGTCAACCCGAGTTTGTTCGAGGTCACAGGGTCATCGATGAAAAGGCTAAAGCACAGGTCAAGTACAACCATATGCGAAAGAGAATCTGAGAATGTGAAAGTGAGCACCGTGAGATACAAAAAGCCAATCAAAAGCTAATTGAAGAGTGGAAGGATATGGCTATCAGTGCCAACAAGCGATTGCTCTATCTGGAGCGAGGTATAGTAGAGTTGGAAAAGAAGTTTCTGAAGAGGGTCGAAGACTGTCGGACTGCTGAAGCAAATGAAGGCGGACATCTGGCCAGAGCTTACTTGCTACTGGGATTGCGCGAGCTAGGGAAGCTGTTCGATGGAGCCAATGATGTCTAGTCTGGGGAAGGTCTCTCTGGACCAAATAGATAGGAATTTCCATTTCAGCTTTATAAAATGTAATAAGGCCAATGGTCGTAACTGCTTTTTATTTTCTTGTTATTTAGTGTCGTTTTGGGATTCATCTACCTTTTATCAATGAAATAAGGCATTTAGCATTCTAAGTTCTCCAAAATTAACTTGTCGCTAGGCCTACCTCGGGAATAACAAGGTCCCTAAAATTAGGACACGCTTTACATTTCAGTGCTACGTGTTTAAATATTACAACATTTTTCCTAATGATCCTCAATGACTTGTTACCTTTTATTTTTACTTTTTGTTTATTCCCCTTCCCAAAGGTCAGTTCATGAACTCTGGCAGCATCATCATATTTTACGAGATCCAGGGGCCATCCACGTACTCCTCCTCCCAGCCCTCTCAGACACAAAAACAAAGGAAAAATGAAAGATTCGAACAACTAAACTGAACGGGTAGAGGTCACTCATGGTACTCTGGTCCCCAAGGAAAATACATCCCAACTAGAACAAAAGCTGTTGAAGTTTCAGGAAGAACTTGATCAAGTCCGGAATCTGGAAAATCTGTCATTTTCCCTCACCACTCCAAAAGTTACTTTCCCAAATACTCAGAATCATGTACCTCCGCAAAACATCCTAAAGCAACAAAACCATCCTGCTCCTCACCACCACTGCAATACCTGCTATACCTCAAATAATACCCCACTGCTCATCCCAAAACTCTAGAACTCCACGAATGACCACTGCCACACCCAACATAATACCCCCATCTACGTAGAGTCTATGCCACACTCCACCCAGCCCATCTCAAGCACACCAGAGTTTGATGACATGGACTTACTCATCAGAAATCTGGTCGAAGAGCTTAAAAGGTTGACTAGCAGAGTTCAAGGTGTTGAAGGTAGTAAGGGAATTTAGGGGCTAAACTATGGAGATCATTGCATACAGCCCGATGTCGAACTGCCCGAGGGGTACAAACCTCTCAAGTTCAAGATGTTCGATGGTACAGGGGATCTAAGGGTCTACTTGAGAACATACTGTGACAAGATGGTCGGAGTGGGAGGAGACGAGAAAATCCGCATGAAGCTTTTTATGGGGAGCTTGAAGGGAGATGCCTTATCTTGGTACATTAGCCAAGATCCGAAGAAGTGGTCAAACTGGGTAAGCATGGCATCCAATTTTATGGACAGATTCAGGTTCAATACGGAGAACGTACCAGATGTGTTCTATATCCAAAACTTGAAGAAGAAACCCACAGAGACCTTCTGTGAGTATGCTACTCGATGGAGATCAGAAGATGCTAAGGTTAGGCCCGCTTTGGAAGAAGAGCAAATGAACAAATTCTTCGTTCAGGCCCAGGACCCACAGTATTATGAGAGGTTGATGCTGATCGAGAATCACAAATTTTCTAACATCATCAAGCTTAGAGAAAGGATCGAGGAAGGCATCAAGAGTGGTATGGTTACGAACTATGAAGTCGTGCAAGCTACCAATAACGCTTTACAGTCTGGTGGTACGTCCAAGAAAAGGGACGTAGATGCTGTAATGGTTGTACAGAGGACCAAATACCCTATCAAATACCAAACATACCCAATACCGCCAATCACATATTAGCCTACCCCAAATTACCAAGCACCCTCACCCTCTTACCATACTCCACCACCCACTTATCAGTCATCTCCACCTCCCGCATATTAGCCCACTTCACTCAAATACTCCCAACCAGCACATGTTTACCAAGCCTACAACACCCAACCATCCCACTATCAATCACCTCCCCCATATCAAAACTTCCCTAGACCTCGACCAAATTTTGACCGCAGACCTCCCAAATAGTATACCTCCATTGCTGAACCAATTGACTAGCTATACGAAAGGCTCAAAGCTACTAGTTATGTCACCCCTATCCCTGCAGTCAATCCAAATAAATCTTGTGCATACCACTCCGGCATGAAAGGACATACCATTGATGAACGCTGCTCTCTGAAGGATAAGATCCAGACCTTGATTGATAACAAGATCATTGTAGCAAAGGAGCCTGCTCTGAATGTCCACAATAACCCTCTTCCAGACCACAAGGGTGGAGGTGTTCACATGATCGAGATAGAGGATGACTGGGACCCCAAGGGATAAATCGGTTTAATCACAGAAGGAGACGATCCAAAGAAGCAAGTAGTCACCCTTAATCCGATAGTGGTCCAGATTCAACCTTCTAGGGACGCCGAGGTAAACATGTCCATGCCACTCGAGTTTGAAGCACCATCCTCTGCAAAGACGTCGGTGCCAATTGAGTTTTAGTTTATGCCACCAGTAAACACACCTACACCCTTTGAAGTTGCAATTTTACCGCCTAAGGGGCCTACTCAATTTGGAGTAAAGATAGCCACGCCAATTCCAGTGGAAATTTCGATAGTAGCACCATTCTGCACTAATGACATACCTTGGGACTACATAGTTGAGGCCAGAAGAAAGGGGAAGGTCAAGTTCGGGGAAGCCGTTGCGGCACAGGGTATGACAAGAATCGGCAAGGTTTATACCCCAGAGAATTTAGCTGAGTCAAGCAAGAAGGCCTCTAATCGGCTAACCATCACTGAAATTGCGCCCGACGATCTCTAGAGAAATATACGAGCCAAATAATACTCAGTCATTGATCAGCTGAACAAAACACTGGCACAGATTTCTATTATTGCTTTGCTACAAAGTTCTGAGGCACACAAGAATGCCTTGCTAAGAGTGCTGAGTGAGGCATATGTACCAAGTAACATCACCGGCGGAGAGATGGAAAACATGATCGGCCAGGTATTGGAAAGTCACAAGATCACTTTTCATGAAGGTGAGCTACCACTGGAGGGGTTGAGTCACAACAAGGCATTGCATATCACCGTGCAGTGCGAAGATTATTTTATCACCAGGATCCTGATTGACGGAGGGTCCAGCCTCAATATTTGTCCATTAGTGACACTCAGGACATTAGGAAAGGGGTTGCATGAGATCAAGGACAAGGCCATCAATGTCAAAGCTTTTGACGTATCCTAAAGGTCCACTATTAAGGAAATTAGCTTGCGTTTGCAAATGGAGACTACTTGGTTTGATGTAGATTTTCAAGTGATAGACGTGTCGGTGTCTTACAATCTGTTGTTGGGACTACCATAAGTTCACGCCATCGGGGCTGTAGCATCAACACTACATCAGGTAGTGAAGTTTGAGTGGAACCACCAAGAGGTGATCATTCACAGTCACGATAGCAATCCTATATATAGTAGCCAGACTATCCCAGCAATAGGAGGCAGAAGAAGGATAGGCGCGGAAACTTACCACCACATCGAGTGAGTCAACGCCGTTGATAAAGACAAATAGTGGGATAAAAAAATTGAAAGCATACTGAACTGGAGCGGATACGAACCTCGCAAGGGACTTGGCAAGAACCTCCAGGGAATCGCTAAGCCTATCCAACTAAAGAAACATGGAACCACCTTTGGATTGGGATATGAGTACACTTGGGAAGAATTCAACCACTGGTCACCACCATGGAACGGTCCTTTCTATCTATTGGAGCAGTCAATACCACGATTGGAACAGACTTTCCAACCGGCCAAAGTTATTTGTGGGTCAGAAAAAGAGGAAGCACTGGCAGCATTGAGGAATTTGTTCCTGGAAGACGATGATATGGATTGTTGTGTCATTTTCGAGGAGGAGGGGGAGGAAGGCCCTTCCATACAGGATGTAAGAAGAGAAGCATGCGTCAATAACTGGACTATCAGAGCCACCAGAGCCTGGCAAGCCTCGGGGTAGCAAGGCTGAACAAGCATCATGCACTATTTTATTTTTACTAGTTGACTTTCCTTTCGCATTTTTATTTTTGCAAGAAAGAGCTCCAATTTTCAAAAACAGTTATGGAATTTATCAAAGCATTTCGGTTTTTTATAAATCTTACTCTTGTCATTTACTTTACTCATACAGCATTACTATTACTTATCTTGACGAACCAATAACTGTGACATGCAATGATACAACGCGACAAATGGATATAGATTCAGAGGAAGATTATATACCGGAAGAGAAGTTGAGAATTTTAAGATTATACCTAAGTCCAACCTGGACGAGGCTGAGATTGTTAACCTAGGGGATGCAGAAAACATCAAAGAAACACGAATCAGCGTTCACTAATCACCGTCAAAAAAGAGGGAATACATAGAGTTTCTAAGAGAATATGAGGACATATTTGCGTGGTCGTATGACGGTATGACTGGGCTGAGTACATCGATTGTGGCACAGAAACTGCCGACTGATCCGATATGTCCACCAGTAAAATAGAAGCTCAGAAAATTCAAGCCAGATATGAGTTTAAAAATCAAGGAAGAAGTCACTAAGCAGGTCAAAGCTAAGGTTCTCAAGGTAGTAGAACATCCGACGTGTTTAGCCAACATTGTGCCGGTGCCAAAGAAGGACGGGAAGGTTAGAGTCTATGTCGACTATCGGGATCTCAACCAGGCTAGTCCGAAAGACGACTTCCCTTTACCAAAGATACACATCCTAATCGAAAATTGTGCCAAGCTTGAATTGCAGTCATTTGTGGATTGTTTTGCTGGATATCATCAGATCTGGATGGACGAAGAAGATGCTGAAAAAATGGCTTTCATTACGCCATGGGGAATGTACTGCTCCAAAATGATGCCATTTGGGCTAAAGAATGCAGGGATCACCTACATGAGAGCCATGACTACCATTTTCCATGATATGATACACAAGGAGATCGAAGTATATGTAGACGATGTTATCATCAAGTCCAAGAAGTCCACTGATCACATGGAAGATTTGAGGAAATTCTTCAATAGACTGCGGAGGTACAACCTAAAACTAAATCCAGCAAAATGTTCATTCAGAGTTCCAGCTGGAAAATTGCTTGGATTTATTGTGAGTCGCCGGGGAATAGAACTGGATCTATCAAAGATCAAGGCCATTCAAGAATTGCCACCGCCAAGGAACAAGAAGGACGTAATGAGTTTCTTAGGGAGACTTAACTACATCAGCCGGTTCATAGCACAATCTACAGTTATCTGTGAGACGATCTTCAAGATATTGAAGAAGGATGCCGCCACCGAATGGACTAATGACTGCTAGAAAGCTTTCGACAGAATCAAGGAATACTTATCAACGCCACCAGTCTTAGTCCCGCCTAAACCAGGTAGACCTCTGTTACTCTACATCATAGTGTTAGATGGTTCCTTCGGTTGCGTCCTGGGGCAGCATGATGAGACAGGAAAGAAAGAACAATCCATTTACTACCTCAGCAAAAAGTTCACTCCGTATGAGGCCCGGTATTCTCTGTTAGAACGCACCTGTTGTGCTTTAACTTGGGTGGCCCAGAAACTGAGGCACTACTTTTGTGCCTATACTACATATCTCATATCAAGAATGGATCATTTGAAATACATATTTCAGAAGCCCATGCCCACTAGCCGGCTCGCCAAGTGGCAAATCATGTTGAGTGAATTCGACATTGTCTACATGACTCAGAAAGCAATCAAGGGACAGGCACTAGCAGATCACCTGGCCGAAAACCTCGTGGATGGAGAATACGAACCCCTAAAAATGTATTTTCCTAACGAAGAGGTGTCATTAATAGGAGAAGATATTGCATAATCCTATGACGAGTGGAGAATGTTTTTCGATGGAGCAGCAAATTTCAAAGGAGTCGGCATAGGAGCGGTCCTAGTATCAGAAACCGGTCAGCATTATCCGGTGTCTACCAAACTCAGGTTTCCTTGCACCAACAACATGGTCGAGTACGAGGCCTGTATCTTATGGCTCAAGATGGCCATTGACATGAACATCCAAGAGTTTCTAGTAATTGGGGACTCAAACCTACTCATACATCAGGTACGAGGAGAATGGGCGACCAAGAATTCCAATATACTCCTTTATCTGCACCATGTACAGGAGTTGAGAAAGAGGTTCACAAAGGCAGAGTTCCAGCATGTTTCCAGAGTTCAGAATGAGTTCGTCGATGCGTTGGCTACCCTGTCATCCATGATACAACATCCAAACAAAAACTTCATTGATCCCATTCCAGTAAGGATCCATGATCAGCCAGCTTACTGTGCTCATGTCAAAGAGGAAGAAAATGGAAAGCTTGGTTTCATGATATCAAGGAATACTTGGCAAAAAGAGAATACCCAGAACTTGCAAACACTACTCAGAAGCGCACACTTCGAAGGTTGTCTAACAATTTCTTTCACAACAGAGGAATCCTATATAGGAGGACTCCGGATTTGGGATTATTAAGGTGTGTCGGCGCAAAAGAAGTATCCAAGCTGTTAGAGGAAATTCATGCCAGGACCTGCAGTCCACATATGAATGACTTTGTATTAGCCAAGAAGATCCTCTGAGCTGGTTACTTTTGGATGACTATGGAAACAGATTGCATCCAGTATGTCCAGAAATGCCACCGTTTCCAGATACACACGGACATGATAAAGGTGCCACCAAATGAGCTTAATTCAACGAGCTCACCATGGCCTTTCGCCGCCTGGGGAATGGATGTTATTGGACCAATCGAACATGCCGCTTCCAACGGGCACAGATTCATCCTAGTGGCAATTGACTATTTACCAAATGAGTCAAAGCAGCATCTTACAAAGCAGTAACCAAGAAAGTCGTGGCAGACTTTGTCCGCGACCGCATCATTTGTCGGTTCGGGATTCCAGAATCAATCATCACTAACAATGGTTCCAACCTTAATAGTGACCTGATGAAAGCTATATGTGAGACCTTCAAGCCAAACACAAGAATTCCAATGCCTATAGGCCTCATATGAATGGAGTCGTAGAAGCCACCAACAAGAACATCAAGAAAATATTGAGAAAGATGATAGAGAAGCATAAGCAGTGGCACGAGAAGCTATCATTTGCTTTATTGGGGTATCGCACCACAGTCCACACATCAACCGGGGAAACTCCCTATATGCTAGTTTAGGGTAAAGAGGCAGTCATTCCCACAAAAGTAGAAATTCCCTCCCTAAGGATCATACAAAAAGATGAGCTCGACGATGCAGAATAGGTGACAAGTCGTTACGAGCATCTGGCTCTTATAGATGGAAAGAGAATGAACGCAGTTTGCCACGGCCAGCTTTATCAGAATAGAATGGACAGAGCCTTCAACAAGAGAGTCAAGCCGAGACAGTTCACACTGAGGCAGCTGGTATTAAAGAAAATTTTCCCGCATAAAGATGAAGCCAAGGGGAAGTTCTCTCCCAACTAGCAGGGTTCATACATGGTTCACCGGGTTTTGACAGGAGGATCCCTTATACTTGCAGAAATGGATGGAGAAGTTTGGCGAAAACCAATCAATTTCGATGCAGTCAAGCTACTATGTGTAATCTTATCTTTTCCTATATGATGTAATTTGAACTACGTCTGACCTAATTCTCGTTTAAGAGGGCATACGTAGGCAGCCTTATGGGTTCGGTCACAATTCAATAAAAATTTTATTTCCCCCCGCAATTGGAAACTGGGGCAGAATTTTAAGGAGGACCCTCAAAATTCCATAGTGATTTCAGCCGATCATTGCAAGCAACCGTCAGAAGCATCAACCCATTAAACTGGGGAAAAATTTTAAGGAGGACCCTCAAAATTCCGAAGTGAGAGAGGATGCAATGTCCTGAACCACGTCACGGTCGTCGGTTTATCTAAAAACTATTTCTTAAATATATACTTATGTAGTATTTTTACAAACTCGTGCATGTTTATTATCGAGATCGCTTTGTTTAGCAACGTTACCCCAATGATACATACCGTATCACCAAATCAAAGCCGAACAGGTCAAGCAAGGACAGTGGGGATACGAACTAACCTCCCCTTTACAAAACTCACGATTTTTCTTTGGATGCAGGCACCCAGGTAGCAAAATCATCGAATATATTATATATTTGTACTGTTCAGGAATACAACTCTCAGAACCGTCACACCTATTTGCAGTTGCTATCCGCACATAATATCCCTAGCACCTACTATATCGTGATCAGCTATCAGCTAAGAAGACTCTATTACTATTTGTTTTTTTATCTCTTGCATAAGGTTACCATCTACCACTTTATTTTTTGTTTCTGCATTGCATAAGGCTACTATTCTGCCTTCCGAGACTAAACACTTTCTCTATCTACATTTTCTGCATTGCATAAGGCTACTATTCTGCCTTCCGAGACTAAGCAATGTCTCCATCTGCATTTTCTGCATTGCATAAGGCTACCATTCTGCCTTTCGAGACTAAGCATTGTCTCCATCTGCATTTTTTGCATTGCATAAGGCTACCATTCTACCTTCCGAGACTAAGGTGTCTCCATTTGCATTTTCTGCATTGCATAAGGCTACCATTATGCCTTCCGAGACTAAGCACTATCTCCACCTACATTTTTTGCATTGCATAAGGCTACCATTTTGCCTTCCAAGACTAAGTACTGTCTCCATCTGCATTTTCTACACTGCATAAGGCTACCACTCTGGCTTCCGAGTCTAAACATTGTCTCTATCTGCATTTCTGCATGGCTGAAAGATCGCCACTTTATTTACGTCCTACATGGCTGAAAGATCGCCACTTTATTTACATCCTGCATGATTGAAAGATCGCCACCTTATTTACGCTTGCATGGCTAAAAGATCATCGTTTTACTTACATCTGCATGGCTGAAAGATCACCACCTACCGCATCTCATGGGCTGAAAGATCGCCAAATTATCTGAGGGCATCATTGTTCGGAGGCATCATTCTCAAAGCCCGAGAACACCGTGTCATAGCCTGAAAATCCCTTTAATTTCTCGCACATCATTATTCAAAGGCATCATGGTTCGGAGGCATCATTCTCATAGCCCGAGAGCATCATTTCATAGCCTGCAAATCCTTTATTATATGCTTCATGGCACAGGACATCATGGTCTAAGGACGTCATCCTAACCGTCCAAAGACAGCATTCATGGTCCAGCGGGAACTTGCATCATGTTTAGATTTATGCACAATATACGCTTGTATTGTTTATTTGCCGGTAAAACAGCGAGCAACAGCCATCCCGGTAGGAGCTATTCCGCTCCAGTCCCCACGGCCCTATTGGACCTTAACCATTCATCCCAACCTAAATATTGTGTCCGTTATTGAAAGGTTTCCGTCGACATCTTCCGCCGATGGATCTCGAACTACATATGGCCTAATTCCTGTAAGACCAGGGATATGCAGGTAGCTTAGAAACCAAAACATGGTCAACATGTTTAAACCATTTCGTTCGGTCAAAATTGGCCATCATATCTTTACCCGACAACTCGTTCATCCTTTCTAGATAAAGAGGGGCAGCTGTTGATACCCAATTTTTTCCTATATATTTTCTAATATGCAAAACACTTTCAAAATAGCATATATATGCATATATAAGTATTTTCAAATATTTTATCATTTTTCCTTAATTTTTAAAGGCTTTCAAATCAATTTATTTCCCTATTTTTATTCATAAAAACCTGATAATAATTCCCAAATTATCACTTTGGTAATTCACTTATTGGATTCTCATGTTCATACTAAAATATAGCTAACATAATTGTTTCATATTTTTAAAAATTTATTTAATAATTTTTAAGAATAAATTGCATATAATTGCAATACTAGCCTATTTTAAGATATAATTACAAAATTGATTCCAGTATTTTTAATTTAATATTTATATATTATTAATTAATTTAGTACCTTTAATTTGTTTCCAGAAATTATTTTACCATTTTTGTAAAATAAATAAGGGAAAAAGTGGCCATTTAAATACTAGCCCTAACTATTTCGATTATAGCCTTAAGTCAGCCCCCAATTGAACCCAATTTCAATCTCAATTCCCCAACCCAATTTTAGTTTAAACTTGCCCTGACCCAATTAAATCCTACCCGACCCTGACCCTCTCTCATCCGGGCCGTTGATCTTAGAGATCAACGGCCCCTATTCACTCTTACCTTTTTTAACCCAAACGATAACCCTAACCTTATCATATTCCACCTACTAGCCGCCTCAGAACCCTCCACCTTCTCTTGCTCTTACATGCCTGGTTTTTGAAGGTTCAGGGCCTAAACACAATGAAGTTTGGTCCAGGCTTCGTTCGATTCGAGTTCCACAGCCATCTCCGGCCTTATTCAGGCGTACCATGGTCGTTCGAGCCTGATCTTAACCTCTTCGACTCAGATCAGTGACTTTTCAAAGCCTTTCTCACTACTAGGGTTCTTCTGAAATCCTAACTGTCCGAGGTTTTCTCCGATTCCGTTAGATCCATATTGTATCTATGCTTTCCCTAAGTTCTTGAACGATATCTCTAGCTTTTCTTGCAAAAATTACTTTCAAAACCATTTCTTTTCCGATCTAGGGTTTTCTGAAAAGTTTTAAATGTTTCTCTTTTCTTTTTTATGTATTTGCCTCTGCTGTGTTTATTTTGTTTTACCATGTTCTTGTATGCTTCTCCTACTGTGTTTTCCTATAGTATGTTCTCGTATGCTTTTTTACTGTATTTATTTTCTCCTATGTTCTTGTACTGTATTTTCTATTACTAAGTTCTTAAGTTTCCCTATTAAGTTCTTTCGACTGAGCTCTATTTAAAGTTTCTTCTAAAGCTTCTTAGCATGCTTGTTCTATTGTTCTTATCAGTCTTTTCCATTATGTTTCGTATTAGCTTCTTCTACTCTATTTTCTTTGAATCATGCTACTGTGTCATGCGTGTTACTTTCTATTATTGTTCTCTCATGAGTTTCTGCTGCTAAAAGAAACATGCAAGAGGTTTCAGTTCCTCTCTGATACCTCTGAGCCTGTTTCGATCACTTGCCTTATCACTCTGTACTAAGTTAATGGCGGCAACCCTAAAATTTGGGGGTTCTTCCAAGTTCGTTTATGTGATTTGGTTTGAACTAGGGTTTGAATTCAAAACCCCTAATTCTTTCAGACCAATTTCGGGTCTCCGAACTGAGTTTGGACGTCTTTGTTTTCCTATGATTCTGGCTTTTTTGCTAAACTCTGCTATACTGGAATTCTCTACTAATTTTACAATGACACAACAATCTTCTTTCATGCTTAACAAGTTCGTATTCTCCTTATATATGATGAATTTCTCTCTATAGTAGTTTTTAAATTTGTGATTAGTTCATACCTCCCTCTGAATATGGTCTGATTGATTCCTTTCCATTATTTGCTGATTTCCCTTGAGTTAAAAACCTTTCGCACCTCTCTTGACTTGGTTCATTTATACAAAAATTTTGACCTTTGATTTACTGGCTATTAATTTATTTTCTTACCTTATTTGTACAACCATGTACTTCAAAACCTTGTCCTTAAATAACCTTTTATGTATTTGCCTCTAATTACATGTTGTGCACAAAGTGCTTATTCAATTTCTTTCCTTAAATTGTTTTTACCCGTTTGAATCTGAATACCTTAATTAAGGGAAGTCTTGTGTAATTGATGCTTAATTGATACTCAGTTCCTTAACTATTTTCTTACCTTATTTATGCCTGGTTTTCAACACTATAAAAGCACGACTCTTTAACACACAGCACACACGATTGACAATCCTTCACTTCACAATTCACAATCTCTTCTGAACTCATACTTACTCATAATATTATTCTCTATTTGCCTGCACTATGGCCTATTTACAAGAACTACTGCTTTTTCTCAATTTTGTTTCTTTGAAATTGGTATGTCCTAATTTAAGCTTCAGCATCATCACAATGTGTTTATTTACAGCTTTTTGTATCCATGTCTACTTTACAGCCTCTGCAAATTTAAATATTTAAACTAGCATGCTAATTTATTTCTATTTGTTTGTTATGAACCTCATTCCCCTATTACCCCTATGTGTTTTGAGTTATGAGTTGAGGCATGGCAATGTAAGTTGTTGTGCATGAATAAGTTTTATCCATGGGGGTCTTCACCTCTAAACAATATGTGCTAACAGGCCTAAGGGTGTGCCAGCATCTCCCATTTTTGGGTATACCCACTAGCCTACTTTTTGCATCTCGTAACTCCCCATTCCCCTATACCCTTATATGTACTGATTTAAGCTGCTTCCATTTTCCCTTTTACCATTCAGAATTCCACTTCTGCACTTGCATTCTCTCTTAGTCTCTAAGTTCTGCCCCCCTCCTGTGAGCCTTGCCTTGGGACCTTGAGTTCCCTCTAAACTTGGACACTTGAGGGTTGGCCCCTCCACACTGCACTATGTCTTAATGTGGTAATGCATTTGGGTGTGAGCACTTCCCGGAGTTCATGTGAGACTTTTAGAGAACTTTGACACACCCCAAATGGGAGAAAGGCTTTGAAATATGATCTCTTAGAGTTGGTTTACTTCATACTTCAGAGAGGAAGTCTGAATCAGGCTCTCCTTGGTTGTACTTTTAATTTCTGATGTATTTTTCTTTGCTTTACCTCTTTTCTGGGCTATAATAACTTTGTAATAAAACTCTCGGGGATGGCTAGTGAAAAAGGGAGGGGTAACCATGTATGCAAAGGGGTAGATATCCTGCCTATAGGAGTTTTCTGAATTTTTTGCATTCTCTCATATATAGATACCATGTCTATAGGAATCCTGCATACTCTCATATATAGATACCATGTCTATAGGAATCTTGCATACTCTCATATATAGATACCATGTCTTTAGGAATCCTGCACTCTCATATACAGATACCATGTCTATAATTATTCGAAATTTGAATTCTGCATATGCATATAGAAAATATGCCTATATGTCTTTCTGAATCTTGCATATCCACTTCTCATTAGGCAAACATGTTTATAGGTCTTAAGTAACCAACTGGAATTAGATATCATGTTCATATAAAATACAGCACCCAGATATCATGCTTATAGGATTTCCGCATTTCTCTATGTCTATAAAAGTGTTCTAAAGTCGACGAACACATAGAAAGAATGCTTATAGGCACTTTAATCAAACCTGAATCGCCTCACTCGTTTATAAGTCTAAAACCAGCATTAATAATGCATCACTAGTTGCAGAACTTATGATCTTTTGTTAAAACTTGCCTTTATTTAATAACTGACAACTGTTTCTGAAATTAGTAGATATCATGCCTATAGGACCCCTCGTCCAACACTTAGGCAAACCGTAGGATGAATTTTATAATCGAATCAGATTTTTATTAGCTACAACCAGTAGGCAAGCCTGAGTCGGGCTTCCTACCTGAAATATGTAATAAATCAGTCTGCCTCAACCTTTTAAGTTTAATCAGACCTTAAACAGTACGTGCAAGACATGCTAAATTATGTGCTTCTCTGTTTAAAGGAGGTGTATTTGAGTCTTTTATTTGTTTATATGCTTTCCCCAAATTTGCTATATGTGTTTTTGCATGTTGCCTTAGTATTTTACCTTTTGAAACCACAAATAAGCCCAACATCTCCTACCCTTAGGATTAGTAGTCCCAAGTACCTCCTGGACTGATAGGATTGGGTCGGGTAATAGCATGCAATAAGTAAACGAGACTATTTCGTGCTTTAATACCTTAACGGGGTGGGAAAGGGTAGATATAGATATGATGACCATGCGATAACATCACGTGTAGCCCCTGACTGAGGAGTGATGACCGGATGTTGTGTGGGGTGATCCGTATTATTAATAAACCTAGGACCCCTCTTCCCTTTGTTCTTTGTCTCTTTTAAATCTTTTAAAACCATTTCTTCTAAGAAAATCAACTCTCTTTAGTTCTTTGCTACTTTGTTTAATTGTGACCATTACATGAAAATCCCCCCTTATTTGAAACTCTTACTTGCTTATGTGTTATTTGCACTTAAGTCACAACAATAATTTGGCCAGGAACCACACTAATGGATCTTGAGGGTTGCCTAACACCTTCCCCTCGGGATAATTTTAAGCCCTTACCCAATCTCTGGTTAACCAAATTAAACCCTTCTTAGTGTCCTAATGCACTTAAATCATTAGGTGGCGACTCTTTAATTCCAAAACCCAATTCGCAAAAGAAAACGAGTTGTCTTCCCAAATGTCATAAACCCGATTTCGTGATAAAAATAGGGCACGGCAGGTAGGTACGGAAAGACTTGATATGGCCGTACCTCTCATACAGGTATTCGAAAGGTATGTAAGACTCCTTCAAGCACACTAGGTTGGCATTCTTCTTTATCCCCATCATCTTTAAAAATCCCCTACCGGTACGGTATTCTGGTACCAATAACTCGGGACTATCCCAAGTCAACCCTGCAAGCCCTACAATTTCTTCTAGGAATGGTGTCATTTCTATGTCGCCAAAATGAAACACATCCCTTTCACTATCCCAAAATAAAGTGGCAGCCTCGATCAATTTGATATTTGGCTCAATATCTAAAAAGGAAAGTAGGTTACCCAGGTACTTTCTCATATGTTTCTTGTCACTTGAGGAAAGGTCCTCCCACCAATCTAGCAGCAATGGTGGGATTTTTCTACCCATACCAAATCTGGGGACCTCGTGCCTGATTTTCTACAAAACAAAAGGGTTAGGCCTTACCCCCACAAGACTCGACTATTTATACATTTATGATCAACATATCGGCATTTAGTTCTCCAAATTAATGCACAGAACGGGGTTGTGTCTGTTGGGATTATGGAAAACCTGATGGACTTTTTGATAAGGCTTATCTTAAAGGATCACTACGTGGATAGCATATTGATCTGACTAGGTTTGACTATGATGCATGCACAATTTTAACCAGAGTAATATTTCTATGGGGTTTTAGACTGGTACCCTCAAGCGGACAACTCGAGGGGGAAGGCACGGAACTGTCAATTGCACCACTGATCGACTAGTTTTACCGCAAATAAGCCTTTCTGAATTTAAGGGTAGTAAATAGGAAGAGCGCAACCACTCAGTGAAGCGTTGCTATAGGATTTGATCCGCACGAGTGGAATATGATGTGGAGCATGATTTATGAAGCAGCTAATAACATGTAGTCAAATATTTGCACGTGGGGAAAAATAAATACAGCATTTAAATAATTGAAAGACAATTACAGGAAAAACAAAACAAAGAGACAAGTCAGTTTCAGGGATAAAGAACCATAAATGCTTAAAAGAAAACGGTGGTTAAGTTCAAAGAGACAAGTCAGTTTCAGGGACAAACTACCGCTCCCAGAAGGGACTAATGGTTATGTTATCTATTGTGGTGCTTGGGCGTTGGATTAGGTTGTTCTGATGCAGTATGGTATGGTTGTAGCTTATGCTTCTAGACAATTACGAAAGCACGAGAAGAACTACCTGACCCACAATTTAGAGTTAGTCGCGGTGATTCATGCACTAAAGATGTGGAGGCACTACTTGTATGGCATTCATGTTGATATCTATACAGATCATAAGAGCCTCCAGTATATCCTCAAGAAAACAAAGGAATTAAATTAATGTCAAAGGAGATGGTTGGAACTACTTAAAAGACTATGACGTTGATATTTTATACCATTCGGGGAAGGCAAACGTAATAGCCGATGCCCTCAGTTGTACATCTATGGGTATCTCTGTCATATTTATAGCTAGAAAAGAGGGGAATATCCCATGAGGCTCATCATCTAGCTAGTCTTAGAGTTCAGTTACTGGACTCAGGTAATATTGGGATTACTACTTAGGATATGACAACATCCTCTTTAGTAACTGAAGTAAAGGGACACCAATACGAGGATCCTGTGTTAGTTCATTATAGGGATACCACCCCTCAGAAGGAGAATACACTATTTGAAATTGCAGCAGATGGGGTCCTCAGATACCGAGGATGATTATGTGTCCCTAATGTTGCAGGACTGTGCCGGCAGGTTGTGGGAGAAACTTACTATTCTTGTTATTTTGTCCATCCATGAGCGACAAAGATGTATCATGATATAAGGGAAGTATATTGGTAGGACATAACGAAAAAGGATATAGCGGAGTTTGTTGCTTAGTATCCTAACTGTCAGTATATTAAGATTGAGCATCACAAACTTGGTAGGTTATTGCAGGCTATGGAGATTACAACTTGGAAATGGGAAGTAATAAATATTGATTTCATCGTAGGCTTACCTTGTACCCAGCGTAAATTCGACTCAATATGGGTGATTGTTGATAGTCTTACAAAGGCAGCCTATTTTTTGCTCGTTAGAACTACATATTCCTCAGAGGACTATGCAAGGCTTTATATTAAGGGGATAGTATGACTGCATGTTGTCCCTGTATCAATTATCTCGGATAGAGGAGCTCAATTTACAGCTAACTTTTGGTCGTCCTTCCAAAAAGGATTGGGGACTCAAGTAAGTCATAGTACAGCATTTTATCCCCAAATAGACAGACAGGCTGAACGTACTAATCAGGCACTAGAGGATATGTTGCAAGCTTGTGTGATAGACTTCAAGGTAGCTTGGATGATCATCTACCACTTATTGAATTCACATAAATAATAGCTACCATTCCAGTATTCAGACGGCTCCATATGAAGCTCTTTACAGACGGAAGTGTAGATCACATGTAGGGTGGTTCGATATTGGACAAGCTATATTAGTAGGGCTAGACCTGGTTTAGTATACCTTAGAAAAAGTAAAGCTTATCCGAGCTCAACTGTTGATATCTTAGAGTCATCAGAAGCCATATTCTGACGTGCAGCTACGAGATTTAGAGTTCGGGGTTATTGACTAGTATTCTTAAAATTATCACTTATGAAGGGTGTAATGCGGTTGGATCATTCGGAGAGTGGGCCAAGTAGCTTATGAGTTAGAATTGCCCTCGGACTTCACGTATCCATGTTGTAGAAGTGCATTGGTGATCCTACCCGAGTAGTGCCCACGAGTGATATACAGATTACAGAGGACTTATCATATGAGGAAATTCTGGTTGCCATTCTAGACCGACAAATTCGTAAGATACGGAATAAAGAGGTAGCCTCTGTAAGAATGGCTTGGGAGGCCAAAAAAGATATGAAGTCTAGATACCCTTACTTGTTTTCCCCTCCAGCGAAATATCTGACTGAGACGTCATAACCTTAAGGTACGTGTACAGATTCTTGTGTTAGCTATTGTCATTGGTCGTGTGAAGTCATCATCGTTATTGATGATTATGGTCCTATGTGGCATTAAATTATTATGTTTCTACAAGAAGAGTGGATAGTAGCTGTCGCTCCCCCTTTTTTCCTCTGTGGAAAAAGTTTGAGTTCCGACGTTCATGGGGGTAATAACTCGTTTACTTTGGGATTTGGGTATTTGAAGAGTCACCACCTAATGGATTATGGTGCGTTAGGGCACCTAGAATGATTAACTCTTTGATTGGTTTGCATTACCATAGATTTAGGGTAAGGGCTCGAAATAACCTTGAGGGGAAGGTGTTAGGCACCCCTCGCGGTCCATAATGGTGGTTCCCGGCCGAACTTAACTTATGAATTTGTCCATTAACAAATAAATAGTTTTTTAAACACATAATTGCAAATAAGAGCAGGTTGGATATTGTATGACTCAGATAATAGACAAAAGATTTGAACAAGTTATATTCATATAAAAAAAACAAAGTTTTAAACATAAGGGATTTGGGAAAGGAGGGGTCCTAGGTTGGTTAGCCTACAGGATCACCCTACACAATGTCCGGTAAACACTCCTCGATGAGGGGCTACATGTGACATTAGCGCGTAATCATCATATCCCATATCTACCCTTCCCACCCTGTGGTCATAGCCTAAAGCGTTGTAGTAACCTTGACAATGCCTATACGTGCACTACCTGTCCCTTCCTTGTGGCCCTGGAGGTATTTTAGGACCTCTAAATTTGGGTAGTTCTAGACGACCCCTAAGGTGCTTAAAAAGGAGAAAATTCTATGTGACAGGCAAGAACAATTTAGGGCTGCATATAAAGCAAGTTAGAGGCTCACGGTTACCTCCTGAAGCATATTGTATTGGGAAAATTTGAGTTTATATATAGAATTGATTGAAAAGTGACGTGTCACGACATGTAGACTAGTCAAAGAATGACAATCAGCAAAGAATAGTTAAAGAGGCACGAGTTACAACAGACACAGGTAGAGATTCAAGAGACTCGATGCTCGGACCTCTTTATGTTCTAGAGTCAAGATAAGAGAATGAACCTGATAGCAAAAGAGGGTGCGGATACGTACTGTTAGTAATTACTAGGTGTTAATTACGAAAAACATTAGAGAATCTGTATTGAATTAAAATGATTACCAATTATAACGTTGCATTAAATACCATTAATTGTCTAAAATGGCCTTATTAAAGAGGCACGAGTTACAACAGACACGGGTAGAGATTCAAGAGACTCGATGCTCGAACCTCTTTATGTTCGAAAGTCAATATAAGAGAATGAACCTGATAGCAAAAGAGGGTGTGGATACGTACTTTCAGTAATTAATAGGCATTAATTAAGAAAAACATTAGAGAATCTGTATTGAATTATAATGATTACCAATTATAATGTTGCATTAAATGCCATTAATTGTCTAAAATTGCCTTATTATGACATAAACAAAACGTATCACCTGGAAATAGCTATAAAAGGGGAAGACTGATCATTTGTAAGGACACGAAATACTATTGGAATATATTGATTTATTCTGCTTTCTACTCAGCCATCTTTTACATCGTTTATTCCTGTTTTTATTTGATTATCAGTAACCCGAGTTCTTCTTAAAATAAGCTTTGATTGAAATCCCGATTTTTGGTTAAACAAATTGGTTCCGTTACCAGAAATCTGATAATCCATTCTTTCTTAATCTAACCTTTTTTGTTACATCAACCATGTCAAACGTTAATGACAACAATCAAGGAAAACATCAACTCCAGGGGAATCCACAAGATGATCGTACCCCGATCCCTTCCCCACAAAGCTCTCCTCTATAGTCTTAGGAAGGAACTCCTGATGGATCTCATTCAAATGCAAATTCTCAATTTGAAAATGATGAGTCTGTCAACGAAGCTTTGCAAAAGTTAATTCCTCAACAGGTCAGCAAAGCTCTCAAGGCTTTCGTTAACCAGTTACTGGTTGCACCACCAACACCAACCCCAAATAACAGCACTTTGGAGAACCCTCATTCCGGACTTGCTAACTCGGGTAGTGGTGGAATCCCCAGCAAGTCACGAGATGGAGAACCAGGTAACCTAGTCAATTCTGATTTACAAAATTTAATATTAACCTTGCAAAAATAGTTCAAGGAGAAAAGTGACCGCATAGAGCAAATATCTGGAGTACCACCTATAAACAAAGGATATATATGGACAAATATTCACAACAACCTTGGAAGCCAAGTGTTGCTCCTCTCCCAATTTCAAAGAAATTCAAAATGCCTGATATTCCAAAATATGATGGAACAACTGATCCACGAGACCATGTGACTGCATTCACAACTGGCGTAAAAGGCAATGACTTGACCAAACATGAAATTGAATCAGAATTGGTCAAAAAATTTGGTGAAACACTCACTGAGGGAGCATTAACATGGTATTATCTTTTACCCAAAAGTTCTATAAATTCTTTTGCTGAGCTTGCAGATTTATTTATCCAAGCACATTCGGGAGCTCAAAATGTTGAAAAAAGGATGGAAGATATTTTCAAAATAAAGCAAGGACATTCAGAATTGCTCAGAGAATTTGTAGGCAGATTCCAGCGTGAAAGGATGATGTTGCCACCCGTACCTGATAACGAGGCAGCTATGGCCTTTACCAGCAATCTAAATGAAAAGAGTTTGGAAGTCACGAGACGACTCAAGAGCTTACGAGAATTTCCAGCAACAACTTGGAATGATGTTTACAACAGATACAACACGAAGTTGTGGATCGAAGAACATACTATTACCCAGCTTCAAAAGAAAGAGAGGGTTTCAAGGCGTACTGAAACCGAGAAAAGGTCCGCGAAAAATAGATACGAGCCTTACATAGGACCAGCTGGAAAGGACTCACGACTGAAACAGGATAACCCAAGGTAGATCGTAGGTTGACAGATAGAGAATCAGGTTCATCATCAAGGTTTAGAAGAGACTGGGACACGCGAGAAATGCATGGTGATGACAGAGGCTCTAAGGTGATGATTGGCGGTTACAGTTTCAATGTAATCACTTCAGAGTTAGTAGCTATATTAATAAACATGGGTGATAAGGTACGGTGGCCAAAGGAAATGGGATCAAATCCAAATATGCGCAACCCTAACCACTGGTGTGAGTTTCACAACGATCATGGTCATAAAATAGCATATTGTAAATTGCTATAAGGTGAGGTGGACCATTTGTTAAAGCAAGGGTATATTACCGAACTATTTAGCGAAAAAGGTAAGCAAGCATACATAAAGAACAGGCAGGAACGTCCCAAACCTCTTTCTCCGAAAAGTACCGCTAATGTTATAAGCGAAGACGAAGAAATTAACGGTGTGCCACATACAGTAGCCAAGAAAATTTCTAAAGTTATAGTTACACACGGAAGGCGGGTTCGACATGTTCTGAAGGAAGAAAGTATTACATTTGATGATGCAGATGCGGACGGCGTGATAACTTCACACAACGATACACTGGTGATATCTCTACTTGTACATGATACTAACGTAAAATGAGTTTTGATTGACCCAGGTAGCTCCGTGAACATCATTTGCTAAGAGTATTAAGCGAGATACAAGCGGAAGAAAAGCTAATACCCAAGGCGCATACTTTATCTTGATTTGATAATTCGAGCGTCGTGACAAAAGGAGAGGTAATACTCACAACATGCACAGAAGAAGTTATCAAAGATACGAAATTCCAAGTGGTAAATATGGATATGGCTTACAATATGATTCTCGAGAGACCATGGATTCACGAAATGGATGTTATCCCATCTACCTTACATCAAGTCATAAAATTCCCATCACACTGGGGAATCCATCAAATCTGTGGTGATCAGCAAACACCTAGGGAGCATCAACTCTGTAGAAGATTCAAGAACAAAAAATGAAGAAAAATAGCAATGACAGAACCCAGTTGAGAATGCTACACCACAAACCTCAACTGGAGATGGGCAAACAAATATGGATTCACGACCTGATTTCATCCAAGAACCAGAAGAAAATGAAAATATAAAAACCACGATTGAAGAATTGGAAGTTGTAGAACTATTCGTGCAAATGCCTGAAAGGAAAGTCTATATTGGGGCCAACTTAAGCCACGAAATGAAAGGTAAGTTGATTGAATTTTTGAAAACTAAGATGGATTGTTTTGCCTGGTCACATTCCGATATGACAGTGATACCCCCGGAGGTAATGACTCACAAGTTAAATGAAGATCCATCATATCCATCTATCAAACAAAAGAAGAGAAAGCATGGGTTTTTCAAAAACCATGTGATTCAATATGAGGTCCAAAAACTTTTAAAGATAGGTTCTATCCGCGAGGTAAAGTATCCTAATTGGTTAGCTAATACTGTAGTGGTACCAAAAAAGAATGGCAAATGGCGAGTTTGTGTAGATTACACTGATCTTAACAAAGCTTGTCCTAAAGATTCTTTTCAGTTACCACGTATAGATCAACTAATTGATGCTACTGCAGGACATGAATTGTTAAGCTTTTTAGATGCATATTCAGGGCATAATCAGATCAAAATGGATACCTTAGATGAGGAAAAAACTTCATTTATAACAGACAGGGGGACTTATTGTTATAAAGTAATGCCTTTGGCCTCAAAAACGTTGGAGCCACGTATCAAAGGCTGGTGACCAAGATGTTTTAGGAACACCTAGGAAAAACTATGGAAGTCTACATTGATGATATGCTTGTCAAAGCTCAACAGTCGAGGGATCATATACAGCATTTTTCTGAGACATTACAGATCTTACGAAAGTTCAATATGAAGCTCAATCCCGAGAAATGTGCATTTGGTGTCTTATCAAGTAAGTTTTTGGGTTTTCTTGTTTCTAACCGTGGTATTTAAACAAATCCCGCGCAGATTAAAACCATTGAAGAAATTCCTGACATGCTCACAAGTAAGAAAGAGGTGCAGAGACTAACTTGAAGAATTGCAGCCTTGGGAAAATTTATTTCTAAAATATTAGAAAAATGTTATAAATTCTTTTCAGCTCTTAAAAATCAAGATCAGTTCGAATGGTCTGAGGAGTGTCAATGAGCACTCAAAAACTTGAAGACATACCTGTCAAATCCACCGTTGCTCGCAAAACCAAAAGACGAAGAAAGGCTACTTGTCTATCTAACCGTTTCAGAAGTAGCGGTAAGTGTTGTTCTGGTTCGTGAAGACCAAGGTAAATAGTTTCAAATTTTAGATGCAGAGACACGGTATCCTCAACTAGAAAAACTTGTACTTGCATTAATCATGGCATCTAGAAAATTAAGGCTTATTTTCAATGCCACCCTATCTCAGTAGTGACTGCTTATCCCTTGCGTAATATATTACACAAACAGGAACTATCGGGTAGGTTAGCCAAGTGGGCCATAGAGTTGAGTGAATATAACATCATATATCAACCCAGAACTGCAATAAAATCACAGGTGTTAGTAGATTTTTTGGCCGATTTTAGTCAAGGGATGCAACTGGAAGCAGAAAAAGAACTACAAGTGTTCAATGGATCTAATCTAGGAACTTGGACTTTATTTACTGATAGCTCATCGAATTTGAAAGGGACAGGTCTAGGAATTGTGCTAATACCACCTACAGGTGAAACCATACGACAAGCTATAAAATGTCATCTTTTAACTAACAATGAGGTAGAGTATTAAGCCGTGATTGTAGGTTTAGAATTGGCACGTGAACTTGGCATAGAACAAGTTATAATCAAAAGTGATTCGCACCTCGTAGTCAACTAGATGTTGGGGACTTATACAGCCAGGGAGGCAAGAATGCAGTAGTACCTGAAAAAGACACGAGATCCAGTTAGGCAATTCCAAAACTAGAAGGTTTTGCAGATCCCACAGGAGGAAAATGTTGAGGCAGATGCCTTAGCTAATCTTGCATCAACGGTAGAAGTATCAAATGATGAAAATGCTTCTGTCATACATTTATTTCTTTCAGTACTCGACCAAGATAAAAATGAGGTAAATTTCAATAACCTAAATTAGGACTGGAGAAATGAGATTGTTGCTTTTTTGCAGTATGGAACCGTCCCTGCAGATAAGAAAAAGGCTCACGCACTTCACAAAAAAGCTGCTCGGTACTGTTTAAAGCAGGGCAATCTCTATTGAAAGATGTTTGGTGGTCCTTTAGCAAGATGCCTCGGGCCTTCACAAACAGATTATGTAATGAGAGAAATACACAAGGGATATTATGGAAATCATGCAAGAGGAAGATCTCCAGTAAAAACCATTATTAGAGCAGGCTATTATTGGCCTAAAATGGAAGAAGATGTGGAATATTTTGTGGCTAAGTGTGACAAGTGCCAGAGATACGATAACAATATGCATAGACCCGCAGAATTGTTACATCCAGTAATTGCACCATGGCCCTTTATGAAGTGGGGGATGGATATCATGGGACCATTGCCACGAGCAAAAGGCAAGGTAAGGATTTTGCTAGTACTTACTGATTATTTTACTAAGTGGGTGGAAGCAGGTACTTTTAAATAGGTACGAGAAAAGGAGGTCAGAGATTTCATTTGGAAAAATATGATATGTCGGTTCGGCGTACCAAAGGAAATCGTATGTGATAATGGCCCGCAATTTATCGGCACATAAATCACATAGTTTTTTCAAAGTTGGTAAATCAAACAGATTACTTCAATGCCTTATGATCAGGTGGGTAATTGACAAGCTGAATCGATGAACAAGATCATTATCAACAATTTGAAGAAATGATTGGAGGTATCCAAAGGTAATTGGCCAGAGGTGCTACCTGGTGTTTTATGGGCATACCGCACAACAACAAAAATGAGAACGGGAGAAACACCATTTTCACTAGTATATGGAGTTGAAGCCTTGGTCCCAGTCGATATAGGAGAGCCAAGTATGAGATATGCACAAGCAACTGATGAATCTAATAAAGAAGAAATGCGAATAAACTTAGATTTACTTGAAGAAAAAAGGGAAGTTGCGTTAATAAGAATGGCAGCACAAAAACAGGTTATGGAATGATATTATAATTGAAAGCTCACCTAAGATACTTCAAGGTTGGGGACTTCGTACTCAAAAAGGTTTTCCAATATACGAAAGCGTCTAATGCGGGAAAGTTAAGTCCAATATGGGAAGGACCTTATAAGATCCACCATATTGCAGGAAAAAGAGCATACGAGCTGGAAACAATGGATGGCAAGATTTTACCTTCACATTTGTTTGTCGTTCATCTAAAGAGATACTACGTCTAAGTAAAGGAAGTATCCGTGGGCAGGTACCCTTATTTTCGAATTTTATTTTTGAATTGTTAAAGTTTTACTAACGATTTTAGATGATAGGCAAAAATCTAACCCGTACTAAATGATGAGTCACGACCTGCAAGATACGTGGAAGAACATAAATTCCCGGTCTAGGGTTGCAATTTATTCTGATAGATATTTAAATGGGTTAAGCAGCCTTCATCTATAATTGCACCTCTGAGTCCCGTACGTTTTTTCTTTTTTCAGGAAAAGGACCAAAGGATAAGAGTATTCAAGTGCTCGAGATTTTATACTTCAAAGCTCAAACAGTTGGGGACTATATAATATACATGGGAAGAAGGTCAAAGAAGACTGAAGAGAAACAATCAAAGTTCCAAGTCAAAGCCCATGAAAAATCTACTCATTTAATGAATCAAGTGCAGAGCAAAGGTTGCGAGCCAATAACATAAAGCCAAAACGGAAAACCTTATCATATTTAGGTTAAAGGCAATGTATAGAAACGGGTTGTAAATCAAAACCTTTTGTTTTATTTCTTTTTTTAAAATCTATTATAAAGAAAATAGTTACGACAAAGTTATAGAAGTTATTTAAACACATGTAAAGATGTAATTTAAACTTGACAAAGTTCAAATAAAAACTATTTGAACTTTGTCACAGTTATTTCAAGAAACATGTGTGTTCTTATTTTTTTTATCGTATATTTACACCATTATGAAATTGAGACATCTTCTTCATTGAGTGTCGAAAATAAAAGGGCCCTCTTTTATAAAACTCATGTGCGATATAAACATCTACGAAGTTAATATAGCATTTTATGAAACAAAAATGCAAAAAAAAAAAAGGTAAAAAAGAAACCCACCAATTAATTAACAAATCCTTAAATATAAAAGGCAAAGTTGTGCAAAATAAAAGCTCAAAATTAACTAAGTTTAAACAGAAAAAACTTCTTAAATATTAAAAAGAGGTAGACTAAGTATGAACTTAGTCATCTTGTAATTTATACAAAAAATGCCCCGAAAAGGTCTGGGGACTTATTGTTTCTAAAAGTCTAAAACCCCCAAACGGGATCGAGGGTTACAACCACATTCCACAAAAAAAAGAGAATTAACACATCATAAACTTTTCACTAAGGGGTTGAAGTAGAATCTGAAACAGGGTCAGGAGTAGCAGAAGGTTCGGGATGACTTGAAGGAGTTGGAGCATCCACCGTGCCCATATCATCTTCAGTGTGCTCGGGAATATCAGCCATGGGAGAGGGAAAATCTTGGCTTTGCTGAGTTTTCTCGATAGTCTCTTTTATTTTTGCTAACTCAACATCCAAATTAAATCCCTCTTGGCTAACTTCCACCAGGGTATCATGGCGCGTGTTTAAAATTGCCCAACTCACTTCAATTGCAGTCTTGTCCTCAAGAATCTCATAATCTTTCTCCCATTGATCGGTCTCGTCTTTAAGCTTTTCATTTTCAGCCAGGGTAGAATCATAAGAAGCTTGCAAAGCCGCGAGTGAACTCTCTAAAAAGCTAACCTTGGTGGAAGACTCACGAAGATCTTCCTGGGTCTAAGAAAGTGTTTGCACAAGTTCACCGGCATAAGCTTTTTTTCTTATCCACAGAGCCTTTCAATTCTCTAATTTCTTCATTGGCTTTGGAAAGCTGCTCGGAGTAAGATGTTTCAAGGAGATTCTTGTCTTTATTAGCTTGACTTGAGCATGCCTTCTCGACTGCTAATTCTGAACCTAAAACCTTCAGTTGCTGCTCCAAGGTACGTTTACTCTCTTCCAACACTTCCATGTCAATTTGGAGACTTTGATATTGTTCCCTCCAATTGTCCGCTTCAACTTGATATTCGTGCATTAATTGCTCTGTGTGGGAAACCCTTTTCATCGTCTCTATGCCAACTAGATTGATTTAAAAAAAAGAGGGGTAAAAACCTTAAATAAATAAATAAATAAGAGAATGATGTAAAGTTTGAAAAAAGAATACCTTTAAAGAAGATTGCAGTATGTCGTTCATCCAAGTCAGAGAGTTATGACTCTAAAGCTTGGATTTCTCAACTTTACCAATCAAAGGTTTCAACCACACATCAGCCCGACATGATTTCCTCAAAAGGTTACCATCAGCAGGAACCTCGATTGTAACTTGTCTCATAGCTTCACCTCTACTTTAGGAACCAACCTCAGTATGACGGGCAGTTGTAGGAGGAACTGTCGAAGGAGTGAAAACAACTTGGGGAGGAACAACGACGGTAGCAGTCATGACTGGCAAAGGACGAGTCATGGGAGCAGACATGGAAAATGAGGCAAGGGGCGCTTCATCAGAAATTGGGCCAAAAGTTTCATTATCAAAGCCACAAGCAAAAAGCTGAGTGATGTCATCACGAACAGTCGTGGGAGTATCATCACGAGTAGCCGCGGGAGTATCATCATCAAAAATTACCAAGGTAGATTCAATAGGATCGGCAAGAGGAATAGAATAAGGGGGAGATGCTTCATCATCTGAAATAATGTGTCTTCTAGCTCGTGGCCTCCTTATCAAAGAGCCCCAATCTTGCTCTTCCTCTTCTTTAGAGTCTTGTTCAGCGGTAGCTTTCCTTTTCGATGAAGAACCTGAGATTATCTCTTGGGCCCTTTCCAAAGAAATTCTGGAAGCTATGACGGCCTCAGCACTTATGCCTCGAATGGGAAATCCTGACCAAAAAAAAGGATCAAAATAATTTCTGAAGAAAGAAGTGAGTAAATTCACAAAGGATAAAAAAACTCGTACCGTGAGTTTTCACTTTCCAACCAAACCGATGAGAAAGGTTTTTCCAAGATCTACCTTCCATCGGAGCAACTTTTAAGAACTTTCCTACCCAACCACGAAAATTGGGAATCTCATCAACAATTCCCATGGTTGCTAAAAAAAAGGAGGAAAGCTAAAATGACAGCCATCAAAAATAAGAAAAGTAGCACGGAAAAGCTATAAAAAAAAGCTCACGTGCAAAATTCCATTTCTCAAGGAATGGAACATTTTCATCACCCACTAAACCAACAGTGGGGGCAGCAACAAAACTGGCATACCAGCCACGGTCTTTATCGTCCTCTAGGCTAACTAGATCCTTGATGGAAGAGTTTGGGAGAATAGAGATGAATTAAATGCGAGAAAGTAAAAGGCACACCGGCCATGTTAGCCAAATGCCTCAAACAAGAAACATCCCTCCACACGATAGGGCCAATTTTTCCTAAACAGACATCGAAAAAGCGACAGAATTCGATGATTACACGATCAATAGGAGGCTTGAAATTTAATGTGAAAGGATATGTATATACAAAAAAACCAGTCAAATAAGAAGTGATTCTTTGGTTTGTGTTGGGGATTATGATGGGGAAATCATGACTCCAATGACAGTCTCTGCGGACTACAGAAATTAAACCTTCAGTGATCTAAGTCGGATAAATGTCAACACGTTCTAATGAAGACATAGAAGAAACTTGGTTTCTAATGGATTCTCTGTCATTATAAAAAGATAGTTCAGCAAGAATAATGTCATCTACCAAAGGTTCACGAAGAGGTTCAATGGGCTCTTTTCCTCTAGATGAAGACCTTTGAGAAAGAGAACCTCTGGTTCTAGAAGGCGGAGTGGAACTTGTCGAAGGAAGAGAAGGGCCTCGTGAAGATGAAGAACCTAAACTACTAAGTATACTCCCTCTCCTACTTCTAACAGGAGAACGGGGGAGGTTATTATCGATGGGGACTCTCCTAGGGTTAGGGTTTGATGAAGACATAGTAGTACGAGGAAGAAGAAAACAAGAATTGAATATTCTAAAAACTTTTTATGAGAAAGACAAAGGTGAAAATTATATTTATACTTAGAAGCAACCGTCAAAGGAAAAGGTGCAATGATAAAAAAGCCTTAAAATGCTGAAAAGTCGCAGAACCAACCAGAAGATGCCACGTGTAGTGGACATTAAATGGAAGTGACAAATGAAGCGTCAGTTCCAGAGGAGAATTAATGACGGAAAATATTCCTGCTTTAATAAAATCCACTTCCCAAATATTCTATTGATGAATCAATGGCAAGTGGGGGGACTATCTGTATTGGAAAAAATTAAGTTCATAAATAGAATTGATTGAAAAGTGATGAGTCACGACACGTAGACTAGTCAAAGAATGACAATCAGCAAAAGAATAGTTAAAGAGGCACGAGTTACAATAGACACGGGCAGAGATTCAAGAAACTCGATGCTCGGACCTCTTTATGTTTGAAAGTCAAGATAAGATAATGAACCTGATAGCAAAAGAGGGTACGGATACGTACTTCCAGTAACTAATAAGCGTTAATTACGGAAAACATTAGAGAATTTGTATTGAATTACAATGATTACTAATTATAACGTTGCACTAAATGCCATTAATTGTCTATACTGGCCTTATTATGACAGAAACAAAACGTATCACCTAGAAATAGATATAAAAAGGGAAGACTGATCATTTGTAAGGACACAAAATACTATTGGAATATATTGATTTATTCTCCTTTCTACTCAACCATCTTTTACATCGTTTATTGGAACGAATGAGCCAAAGGTAATAGACACATGGTTTGTGCTTGTCTTTTCGTCTTCAAGATCGATCTTCTTTTGACGAGCCAAATTCATAACTTTGTCTGTGAAGACAAAGCACTTCTCAAGAGGGTGACCTACAAGCCGATGTTATTTGCAATAATTTGGGTCATTGATTTTTCCAGCCTCATCTGGCCACTTCATCTCTGGCATCTCAATAAGCTTTAGCTCGAGGAGTTCTTCAAATATTGTAGGCACGTCGAAATCTAGAAATGGGTATTCTTTTTCTTGCATCTTTTTGAGAGTCAAATTCCGATTTGCATTGTCTTGTGAGGAAGTTATTTTCATACTTTGTTTCTTTCTCACTTTCGTAGTAAACTTCACGGGAGAGGCATTGATGTACATAGATTCTTTGCTTTCACTTTCTGGTACAAACTTGCTCCATTTTTTGACTTTTTCTTGTCCTTTCCCTTGTGAGGCTCGTAGACAGGCAGCCCTTCATTTCATGCAAAGGCCATACTCAAATCCATATCATGAGAATGGGTTCCAAGTTCTTCAAATGTCCTCGTCTTACCCGTTTAAGCCCGGACCATGGGGGTTTGAGAACCAAGTGGGCCGGTTCTCTTAAATGCCCATTAAGCCCGGGGCCGTTTGGTCCCGGGATCGACTCATAAGTGGGCCGGTTTCACCGGTCCTAAACGGGCCCAACGGCTAATTGTTTTAAATAAAAAACCTCAAATCAAAATCTGACCGTTGGTGCTTTAAAAAATAGTCGTTATGGCTGCCAAAATAGTTGTTTGCTATATATAAAATAGTCATTTAACCCCCCCCCCCAACATTATTTTAACCCCAAACTTTTTATAATTATATTTTTTTCCTATTTTCAACTATAAATACCCCGTCATTCTTTCATTTTTCTTCACCAAAGCATCAATCTCTCTCTAATTTTTCTTCTAAAATTGGTTACATTGTTGTTGCAACTTGTGTGAAAAATTGTGAAGTTGGTGAATTGAAGTATTCAAGTCTTCAACGATAATTAATTTCAACAAGTTGTTCGTCAATTCGGTAAACTCGTTCCATCTCTTTAGTTTTAATATTATATTTTTGTTTGCTTTATTTAATAACTTTGTATAATTATAATTAAGATGGCATATTTATTAAAAAATATTTAGTAAAAATAATAGAAAATTCAAGAGTGGTGAATCTAGTGGCCAATCTATTCCTCCTCTAATTTCCCGGCCTCCCCTACCCAAACCCTATACCTGTCTGATGTGCCGGAGAATTTCGACACATTTCAATACTACTTGCTTAGATTTTAGCCTGTTTTGATTGCAATTATCTCCTTTACTTATGTAGTTTTAGTGTTTTTGCAGTACATGAAGTTTAAGGACCCAAGAGCATGGAAATGAAAGCAAAAAGACAAGAAAAGAGCAAAATGTAGCACAAATGTGGATATGCGATGCATTATGTGATCGCAAACCCTACATGCGAGCCGCATAAATATGAAGAGGATCGCAAATCGAAACGGAAAGGTAGGCAAAATCGGATGCAAGAAATGCGGTCCAGAATGCGATCGCATAATAGATTTGCGGACCGCATAATGGACCGCATAATGGACCTCAAATTCACGAAGAGAAGTGCTGATGGTGGAAAATGCGACGCAGAATGCGATCGCATAGATGGAATGCGGACCGTAAACCCACAATGCGACGACGGCCTGGAAACTAGGGTTCTAAAGTGCGATGGGAATGACGAGAATGCGGACCGCATGTCTGATTTGTGACAGAAATGCGGTCGCACACTTGACCTGAAAGGGCATTTTTGTCCGTTTTATGTCTCGACTTTTGGCCCTCTATAAATAGATTTATTATGATTTTGTGGGCTCATCTTTTCTGACTTTGAAGCTACAATACAAGGCATTAATATTCCTCTCTTTTGGAAGCTTTTGGGTCAAGAATCTTTCACTTTGTAAGCTTTACGGCATTTAATATTCTCTTGCTTTTGTATTTTAGTATGAGTAGCTAACTTTAAATACTAAGGTTGTGGACGCTAAATGAGTGTTATATTAATGGGTGTTTAACATTGAATATATATATATATATATATATATATATATATATATATATATATATATATATATATATATATATATATATATATATATATATATATATATATA
>MU775267.1:7755-28036 GCA_026770625.1 Nicotiana glauca | reverse complement strand
ATTCTTCATTTATTGTTGGTGGTTGCAAACATTAACAAGTGCCATTAAATTCTTGCTTTGCTTGGGAAAGTGGGTTAGAATTTAGTAGGAGTAAATATCAAAGACTCAAGGCTTTAAACCTTTTTTAATAGAATCGCTTAGGAATAAGTGAATTTTATTTGGCATATATTGAGTGTTATTAATTGCTACTCTTTTATATTTGGAAAAATCATAAAGAGGAAATACTACCCAACTATTGAAAAATATTGGGTAATCATATAGACATCATTTGCATATCAAAAGAACCTTCCATTAGAAATATATCATATTAACACTGATAGCATTACACTTCATTAAAGGGGACACAACCTTGGTTTCTCTAATCAAACTGTTTACACTATCAATATCACAATTAGTCATTACTTCAAACCAAACTCAATTCATACTCTTATTACTATTAATTCATACTCTCGTTATAGTTAACCGGATAGAATTATAACTTTAGTCGAGCAACACACTATTCGAGTAACCTTTTCACACCTATTCCCTGTGGGATTCGACCCCAATCTTGTTGGGTTGTTATATTTGACACCGACCGCCTTACAATATTTATTAAAATGTAATTTGAGCGTATCAAATTTTGTCGTTGTTGCCGTGGAATACGGTTTTGAAATTACCAATTAGTATGTGCTTTACTTTACGTCTTATTCTATTCCATCACACTTTGCTTGTTTTGCTTGGTGTTGATAGGAAAACATGGCCGAATATGAAGAAGAAATAGAGGAGGAAATGGAAGACGAAAATCCTTTTTCGGACATAGAGGAGTATATTGAGGACACAAATGCTATTGCGCCTCCGGTTGTTGGTGCTGCAATGTTCAAGGTGGAACATTGTCTAATCCTTATGCTCAAAGCAGAGGGGTTTTTCAGGAATTCTACCGATGATGATCCAACACAACATCTTAGAAATTTCTTGGGTGTGTGTGCTATGCACAAGTAGAACAACGTCACTGCCGATGCCTTAAGGTTGAGGTGTTTCAAATACTCACTAGATGGAGACGCAAGGAAATGGCTTCATAATTTGGACTCAAACTCTATTCATTCTTGGCCCGAACTAGTTCGAGCATTCTTGGAAAAATGGTTCCCGCAGAGTAAGAAGTCTGATCTACGGGATAAAATTTTCTCCTTCAAGCAGGTACCTGGAGATAAATTACATGAGGCATGGGATCGATTTAAATTATATTTGGTGAGATCTCCCAATCATGGTTTTCCGTATTCCATATTGCTAGAAAAATTTTACATGGGCTTAGATCCGATGAATGAATCAATAGCCAAGAATGCTGCCGACGGATCTTTTATGGACAAGACCTTCACAAGGATCACACAAATACTTGACAAGATGGCATAACACAATCAAGCTTGGCATTCCGAGGATACCTCAGGTGGGATTGCATATGGGTCTCCCTCCTTGACTAACCTGATTAAGGAAAATCAAGAGAGAGATCAACTGATCGCAGGGCTTGCCACAAACGTCAATGTGTTGACAAAAATGTTCACAGAAAGCCAAACAAAGAAGGTGAATGTGGTGGAGGATGTGCAACCCATCTCCAATGAAGAGTTTGAAGAAGCAAAATACATCAACAACCCTTAAGGAGGGTATCCAAGACAGCATTACCAAGGTCATAGGCAGCAAAGTTAGTGGAGGCCTAACCCGCAAGGGCAAGGCAACCAACAATGGTGACATGACCAAGGTGGATCAAACCAAGGAAATTGTAACAACAACAACAACTTTTATAACCGCAGTTCAAACCCTTATATTCCTCCAAAGGGTCAATATTCAAGTCAAGGTTCTTCTAGTGAATCTAAGTTGGAAGGTATGCTTGAGCGGATGTTGCAAAATCAAGAAAAATCCGATACTTCAATGAGGAACATGACCGAAATTTTTGGATCTCATACCACCTCCATCCAAAAATTGGAGATGCAAATGAGAGACCTTTCTAGAGAGCAAAATCCAAAACAAAAGGGAACACTCCCTAGTGACACAATTGCGAACCCAAGGGGTAGTGGGAGTGGCCCAACTTCTCACATCATGGCAATTACTACTAGGAGTGGGAAGGTTCTACATGGAGAGGGTGAAAAAACGGTTGAAGTAGAAGAGTCCGAACAAGGGGTTGAGGTTGAAGAGCCAAGTGTTGTTGAGATTGAAAAGATTCCAGAGGAGTTGCAAGTGCAAAAAGAGGACCGGGAAGAGGTGAAGGAAAAGGTAAAAGAGACACCAAAAACTCTTCCACCTATTCCTAGACCTCCTCCTCCATTTCCTCAAGGGCTCGCAAGAAAGGTTGATGATAGCAAACTTGAAAAATTTTACAACATGCTCAAGCAATTATCAGTGAATATTCCATTTGTGGAAGTTTTTCAAGAGATGCCGGGGTTTGCTAAATATTTAAAAGATTTGATCACCAAGAATAAGACTATAAAAATGAAGTGGTGAATGTGACTCACCGGATTAGTTCCATCATTGCAACATCTACAGTTCAAAAGAAAGAAGATCCGGGAGCTTTCACTATTCCTTGTACCACTGGGGCCCGTGACTTTGCAAGAGCCCTTTGTGATAATGGGGCTAGCATCAACTTAATGCCTCTTGACATCTATAAGCAAGTGGGGTTAGGTATGCCAAGGCCCACTAGTATGAGATTGCAAATGGCCGATCGGTCAATCAAACGCCCGGTGGGAATTGTTGACGATGTACTTGTAAAAGTGGAAAGTTTTATTTGCCCGCCGATTTTGTAATTTTTGATTGTGCGGTCGATAAAGAGATCCCTATAATTTTGGGGAGACCATTCCTTGATACGGGGAGAGCACTCATGGACTCGGAATGGAATGACATCAAATTCCAAGTGAATGATGAGGAAGTTACGTTCCAAGCAAGCAAGGGCATGAAACTACCCCATGAGTATAAGAACATCTCGGTGCTAGATGTTGTTGATGAAATAGAGGATGCGGTGGAAGTAAAAATGGAAGAACAATGCCTCGGTGAGGCATTGGCGGCTATTTTGGTGAACTTTGATGGAGAAGATATGGAAGGATATATGGAATCGGTAAATGCATTGGAGGGGCTCGGATCTTACACTTATGCTCTAGATAAGCTCTCTTGACTTGGAGAATAGAGCCACTTCACCCGCAAAGCCTTCTATTATAGAGCCACCACAACTAGAGCTCAAACTGCTCCCACCATACTTGAGATATAAATTTCTTGGCTCCAATGATACTTTACTCGTAAATGTTTCTTCTTTGTTAAATGATGTGCATGTGGAACAATTGTTAGATGTCTTGAAGGAGCATAGACAAGCCATTGGATGGAAAATTGCGGATATCCGAGGGATTGCCGTGGGAATTTGTTAACACAAGATCCAATTGGAGAGTGAAATGAAAACAAGTGTGGAACATCAACGATGGTTGAACCCGTCAATGCAAGAGGTGGTAAATAAAGAAATCATCAAGTGGTTCGATGACGGGGTGTCTACCCTATTGCCAATAGTTCTTGGGTGATCCCGATGCAATGTGTGCCAAAAAGGGAGGTATGACCGTAATTGAAAATGATAAAAATGAGCTCATCCCAACAAGAACGGTGACCGGTTTGAGGGTGTGTATGGATTATTGGAAGCTCAACAGTGCCATATGCAAAGACCATTTCACTATGCCTTTTATTGATCAAATGCTTGATCGGCTAACGGGAAGGTCATTTTATTGCTTCTTTGACGGATATTCCGGCTACAACCAAATCAACATCGCATTGGAGGATCAAGAGAAGATGACTTTCACTTGTACCTATGGAACTTTTGCCTTTAGCCGGATGCCATTTGGTTTGTGCAATGCTCCGTCTACTTTTCAAAGATGCATGATGTCTATTTTCTCCGACATGGTGGAGGATTTTCTAGAGGTCTTCATGGATGACTTCTCAGTAGTAGGTGACTCTTTTGAGCATTGTCTTCACAATCTTAGACAAGTGCTTAAGAGATGTGAGGAAACCAACCTTGTGCTCAATTGGGAGAAATGCCATTTCATGGTTGATGGGGCATAAAATTTCAAAACATGGCATAGAGGTTGACCGAGCTAAGATCGAGATTATTTCCAAGCTTCCTCCACCTACTTCCGTAAAAGTTGTTCGAAGGTTCTTAGGGCATGCCAGATTCTATAGGCGTTTCATCAAGGATTTTTCCAAGATTGCAAATCCTATGTGCAAACTCCTTGAGAAATACGCCAAATTTGTGTTTGATGAGAAATGCCTCAAAGCTTTTGAGGAATTGAACCAAAGGCTCACCACGGCACCTATTATTGTCACACCCGATTGGTCTATTCCTTTCGAGCTAATGTGTGACGCCAGTGGTGTAGCTATTAGGGCAATGCTTGGCCAACATCAAAACAAGGTTCTTCACTTGATCTATTATGCAAGCAAGACACTCAATGGAGCGCAAATAAATTACACGGTAACTGAGCAAGAGCTTCTTGCCATTGTCTATGCCTTTGAGAAGTTACGATCTTATTTGTTGGGATCCAAGGTGATAATGTACACGGATCATGCGGCTCTTCGCTATCTCATGGCTAAGAAGGATGCAAAGCCTTGGTTTATTCGATGTGTCTTATTGTTGCAAGAATATGACTCCAAGGTCAAGGATCGCAAGGGAACTCAAAATCAAGTGGCGGATCATTTATCAAGGCTTGAAGAAGCAGGGAGACCAAAGGGAGATCTTGAAATCAATGATGCCTTTCCGGATGAACAAATATTGGCATTATGTAGCACTTTTTCTCCGTGGTATGTCGATATTGCTAACTACTTGGTGAGTGACCTTATTCCGGAGGGATTGGAATCCTATCAAAAGAAGAAGTTCTTGAGATATTGTCGGCAATATTATTGGGAGGAACCATTCTTGTTCCGTGTTTGTGCTAACAATATTATTAGAAGGTGTGTTCCAGAAGAAGAGATTATGCCAATCCTAAAGGCATGCCATGACTCACTGGTTGGGGTTCATCACGGAGGAAATCGAACAGCGGCTAAGGTACTTGAATGTGGTTACTACTGGCCGTCAATCTATCATGATGCCAATCAAATGGTCAAGGCTTGTGACCAATTTCAAAGGCAAGGATCAATATCCAAGAGGCATGAAATGCCAATGCACTTTGTGATGGGGATAGAAATCTTCGACGTGTGGGGAATTGATTTTATGGGTCCCTTTGTGAGCTCTTGTAGGATGAAATATATCTTGGTAGCTGTGGACTATGTGTCCAGCAATTTCTTTTCCAAACAACGAAGCAAGAAGTGTGACCGCATTTTTGAAGAAAAACATATTCACTCGGTTTGGCACTCCTAGGGCCATTCTTAGTGATGATGGATCTTATTTTTGTAACAAGGCTTTCACAGGGCTGCTAGAGAAGTATGGTGTCAAGCACAAGGTAGCCACACCTTATCATCCCCAATCTAATGGTCAAGTTGAGGTGTCCAACCGGGAGATCAAGAGTATTCTAGCAAAGAGTGTCAATGCAAACCGGACCGATTGGTTAAGAAATCTAGATGACGCATTGTGGGCATACCGCACGGCGTACAAGACTCCTATTGGTACTTCTCCTTATCGGTTAGTCTTCGAAAAAGCTTGTCATCTACTCGTGGAACTAGAACACAAGGCCCTGTGGGCATTGAAGAGGTTGAACTTGGATTGGGCTGAGGCTGCAAATTTGAGGTTAACACAACTCAACGAAATGGAGGAATTCCGTTTCCATGCATATGAAAGTGCAGTTGTGTATAAAGAAAGGATGAAGTTCATCCATGACAAAAAGATATTGAAGAGGGAGTTCAAGTTGGGTGACTTGGTTTTGCTGTTTAACTCAAGGCTCAAATTGTTTTCGGGCAAGCTCAAATCAAAATGGTCTGGTCCGTTCAAAGTGGTAAATGTCTCTCCCTTTGGAGCTGCGAAACTAGCATCGGAAGATGGGCTCCAGACATTCAAGGTAAATGGCCAATGCATCAAGCACTACTTGGGCACAGATGGAGAAAAACATTTGGTGGAGCAGCTGTCTCTCAAAGATGGTCTGTGCCCGACCAATGAGTGAATCCAAAAGAATATCAAGTTCGTCGTGCCGCGACGTTAAATCAAGCGCTTCATAGGAGGCAACCCATATGTGGTAACACCCTTTTGGTTCTTTAATTTTTTAATTTTTTATAGATAGAGCTAATGGAGCAATTTAAAGTATGTGTTAGAGTGCAGGGGATTCAAAAGATCATAACACTGGGTTGGAATGCATGAAAAGGGGAAGAAAAACCATTGTGTGAAGTTTGCTGCAAAGATGCGGTCGCATTTTCAGTATGCAGACCGCATTTTGGTCGCAAACCAAAACATTGAGTTTGGCTAAAACCGTTGGTCAGAATGCGACAAGATGTTGCACTTTGCGGACTGCATTTCAACTATGCTATCACATTGTGCACCGCATTTGTCACCCTTCAGCAAGTCAAGTGAATCCACTGCATAACACTTATGCGGTCGCATAGTGTGTTATGCGGTGACCTTCCAATTGCAAAGTGGTCAGGTAAGTCGTCACATTCTCTCATCTCTCACACATTCAAAACAAAACAAAAAAATATTTTCCTAACAGAAGAAAACAAAAAAAAAAGAACGAAAAGAAAAGAGAGGCAAACACAGACCGAAAAAGGGGGCAAAGACGGCATCGAATCTGACAAAGGATGAACACCCATTCATAATCTCCATATTTCTTATACTCATCTTCACCGGTATGTATGCTTGCTCTAATCCTCTAGTTCAAATTTCGAGTATGTCTCTTCTGTGTCTTTCTTTATTTTCGTTCTGCATTCTTGATGGTGTTGTTTGTCGTAGTTGTTTGTACATATCGTGGTCGATTCATAGTAGAAAATGTGACTGAGGTGTTGGGTAGTAAGAAATAAGGCTGCCATCGTTAAGGGTTAGGTTGAATTGATTGGGACGATGGACTATGCGGCCCCCAAAACCCAAATGTGGTCCGCATTTTTACAGCATATCGGAACCCTAGGTTGGCTAAGAAAGATGACAAAATGCGGCGAGTTTGTGATTGCATATTTGATATGCGGACCGCAAACTCAACGCATACTGAGTCAGTGCACCCAGTTTCTCAGCATGCTTTTTGCGATCATTTTGTGATCGCATTTCCCACTTGCGGTAGAATTTGCGATCGCATTTTAGGTTTTGAATTTCTGTGGAACCAAGTTTGCGATGGTTATGCCATCCGCATAGTGGTTATGCGATCGCATAACCCATCGCATATTTGCATCATTTCCAGAGCTTCAAGTTTGCGACAGGTTTGCGGCCCGCATAGTAGTTATACGATCGCATACCTATTGCATTTTTAACTTCTCCTTTAATTTTTTTTTCTTTTTTTCTTTTTTTCTTTTTTTTCTCTTTATTTTTCACATTGTTTCTTACCATGTCACTCACATTTCACTTTCGTGCAGATATGGCTCCAAAGAAACATGCATCTTCTGCACTGAAAAGGGCCTCCACCAGTCATCAAGCATCAAAATCAAAACAATCTAGGATGGATTCTAATATACCATGTCCCTCCCAGTCTGATGAGGAGGAGACCTTGCCTACTGTAGACCTACAGGCAGAGGCAAGATGTAAGAGGGGAGATGATTACCAACTTCGGTTTGCAGTCGAGGGTTCTAGGGAACTTTATCGAGAAGGGCTAACAAAGAGAAAAATTCTTCCCGAGAAGCAAGTGAGCATGAACGGACTTAAGGAGCAGCACCCACACATTTGGGAGAACATAACATCTAGAAAATGGGAGTGTTTCACTGAGCTGCCAGACGACTACAATGAAACTCTTGTCCGTGAGTTTTATGCCTCATACGGAGCTTCCCGGACTGCTCACCACAAACGCAACAGGATCTTCTGTGATATTGTGCTAGTTCAGGAGAAAGAAGTGAGCTGCAGTGCTAAGTCTATCAAGAAGTTCTACATCCCTGACTGGAGCCCAGGAATAGCAGAGTACCAAGCCAAGTGGGAGAACCGGGAGAATGAGCGGAGTTGGATAGCGTCTGTGATCGCAAAGGGGACCCTTGCATGGATCAGCCCTATGCACAAAATCTACAAAGAGGATCTTACTCGTGAGGGTCGATTTTGGCTCAGCTTTGTCACATCTCGACTGATACCGTCCATAAATGAAACTGACATCAACATTGAGAAGGCTCTTCTCATTGTATGCATTATGACGGGCATCAAAATCGATGTGGGTGCCCTTATGTTCCAGGAGTTAGGGATCCGAGCAAGACAGAAATCTACTTCACTGCCCTTCCCCTGTCTGATCACAGCCCTCTGCAATGCTGTGAGCATCCCATTCATGTCCCATTCTGACAAGACAGGGAAGGTGCTGAAAGATATCAACATCACTCGCATCAGTGATGCTGTCAGTCACTCGGAGGTTCAGGCTCCAATTCCAATAGAGCCCTCAGAGTCCCAGACTCCTATGTCCCCTCAGACCCCGATTGCATCTACTTCCACTGCACAGCCTGCCTCTCAGTCCATCGTTGCTCAGTCTTTTGATGCACTACCAGTAGTGTCGAGGCTTGGTCTCATTGCTCAGCATGCCAATGCCAAAGTAGACTAGCTTTTGAAGACCCTGCCCAACCTCATCAAACAAGCCCTAACTCCCATACAATCCTCAGTGACAGCTCTCCAACAACAACAAATAGTGTATGGAGATCGCTTGCAGCAGCTTGAGTTAAGGGTTGAGAAGATAGAGCGCGGTGAGGTTAGTGGTCTGCCTATGCTCAGGGAAGAGGTTGCTTCTATGAAGTTTGAGCTTCACAAGATGCAGAACTTGGAGTTCGATCTATCATCCCTCCTGCCCAAGGATGGTGAGCAGGGAGCAGGCACAGCAGCACTAGACTTGGGTCTCGATTTCACTACCCTGATGGCAGACATTGCGCCTCAGACAGTCGGGACTCCCCAGCCTCCAGCTCCTCCTGTACACATTGGCATTCCTGATGAAGAGGTATTTGGATGATCAACTAAGTCTGAGGATGAGGAGGCAAATGAGGGCGAGGATGAGGAGAGTTCAGGGTACTCGAATGATAATGGCTCTCAGGAGAAGGGCAAGCAAATTGCTGATGCTACTGTTGAGGAAGTGGAGCACGCAGAACTTCAGATAGCGATCAGGCAGTCGCTAGTAGATTTGGCCACTCCTGTAGATCCATCGGCCACTCAGCCATCAGTGGGCGAGGCTAGCAGTTCACAGGCTCCAGCTCCAGTTCTGGACCAGCCAAAGATCCCTCCTCCATCAGTGAAGGTCACTCCTCAGGCCGAGCTTTCATCGATCCCAGCTTCAGTATCAGAGGGTGACCCCACCATCACTCAGCCGGCTACTGACTCCCATAGAACTTAGTGTGCCTCAGGGATCCCCTTACACTCTACTATTCGTTCTTATGCATTGGGGAAAATGCATGTCATTCAGTTGGGGGTGGTATCCTTGTTTATACTTTTGTGACATTAGCAATTGTTGTACATATGTATGCCTTTATGTTATAAACAAACTTATGTACTCATGTGTATTTTGTGATTTTGTATATATTAGTGCTTTGTGAAATCCGTACATAGGTTATGTTATCCTTGTGCATATAGATATGAGTTATGTTATCCTTGTCCATCTTTAGTAATTAGCAATAAATTCCCCTTGGTTTTTCTTTACCAGGTTCTTTTCTAAGGGCGTAATAGTAGAACCAGGACAGTACAATGAAATAGTTAACCGGTTTGGTGTAATTGTCTAGTCTCAAGCATGTGTGTCTTTATATAGCATATACCCTTCCATATATATATATATATAAAAAAGAGATCAACTATGTGAACTTGAGGCTCGCTTTGTGACTCTATGTCTACCTAGAGTTATACTTGTATATATGATGAAAGCTTTGATTTGCCAGGTGTTGACTCGATGGCTTCAAACTATGTGAGCCAAACAGTTAGTGTGCCATGTGTGTGAGCTCTTTGTGGAAATATTTCTTGTGGTCACTTCTGCCATCTAGAACTTGCCCAGTGGATTTTTCAATGCTTATAATAATTACATTTGGTTGGATAAATGACCTTAGGCAGTCTTTGTGATTTTTGGAAAACCAATTAGCCTTTCAAGCCACCAATTGTACAGATAGTATCACTAGTCACCCCATTTGATCCTTTAACCTTTTCTTTGGCTACCTCATTACAAACCTTTCCATTTTTGTGAAATAATTCTCTCTTTTGAACCCGTCCCTCGTTGAGCATTGAGAATGAGGCTAAAAGCCTAAATTGGGGGTGTGGTGTAAAGCCGGAAATTTGCAAAATTGTACAATGAGCGTAGGAAAGTGAACCTTAAAATGTGAAATTATTCAAGCTCCAAAAGAAAAAAATTATGTATAAAAAAAAAGAGAGAAATATTTGTATGTATATAAATTATAGAGCCTTGAAGAAAATTAGAGAGGTATTTAAGGTTGTTCTATATTGGGAACTAGATGCCGATGAGGCTATGTGGGTTGAAGAGAAACAAAGCGTAAAAGAATGACAAATGTGAGTAGTGTTCAAGGAGGATGAAGTCACTTGTATCCAAATGCTTATCCGACCCTTCCCTAGACCTACATTACAAGCTTAAAAAAGTCCTTATGGGATCTCCAACCGAGCGTTCTTAGAATAAAGCGATGAATTAAAATAAGGGAAAGCCTATGGTATGGTATGTTGAAACACTTGAAACTCTTTTCTGAGAGTGAGTGTCTTTGTGAATTCGTCCCTTTTTGTTGTCATTGTACATATTGTGATTTTGGGACATTCTTTCTAGTGAGGGCACGTGAACTGTAAGGCGGAACACAAGTTGAGTTGTTGAGTCAAATGCAAGTGCACTCAGCTGAGGGTAGCATTTTGTCACATTGTCTGAGGCTCAAAGTTCACAAGTTGAGCAGTTTTCCTTGTATATGTTGATGGTTCAGGAAGGGTAAAACAATCGAAGATGCATGCTTGAAGTACTAACAACAAACACCATCCATGGTCATTAATGTTTCATGTTTTGTAGAAGGAGTCTAGAATAGGATAAGGCTGTTTTAGTTGCTTGAGGACAAGAAAGAGTTTAAGTTGGGGGTGTTAATGTGCCGGAGAATTTCGACACATTTCAATACTACATGCTTAGATTTTAGCCTGTTTTGATTGCAATTATCTCCTTTACTTATGTAGTTTTAGTGTTTTTGCAGTACATGAGGTTTAAGGACCCAAGAGCATGGAAATGAAAGAAAAAAGACAAGAAAAGAGCAAAATGTAGCACAAATGTGGATATGCGATGCATTATGCGATCGCAAACCCTACATGCGAGCCGTATAAATGTGCAGAGGATCGCAAATCAAAACGGAAAGGTAGCCAAAATCGGATGCAAGAAATGCGATCCAGAATGCGATCGCATAACAGATTTGCGGACCGCATAATGGACCGCAAACTCACGAAGAGAAGTGCTGATGGTGGAAAATGCGACGCAGAATGCGATTGCATAGATGGAATGCGGACCGTAAACCCACAATGCGACTATGGCCTGGAAACTAGGGTTCTAAAGTGCGATGGGCATGAAGAGAATGCGGACCGCATGTCTGATTTGCGACAGAAATGCGGTCGTACACTTGACCTAAAAGGGCATTTTTATCTGTTTTCTGTCTCGACTTTTGGTCCTCTATAAATAGATTTATTGTGATTTTGTGGGCTCATCTTGTCTGACTTTGAAGCTACAATACAAGGCATTAATATTCCTCTCTTTTGGAAGCTTTTGGGTCAAGAATCTTTCACTTTGTAAGCTTTACGGCATTTAATATTCTCTTGATTTTGTATTTTAGTATGAGTAGCTAACTTTAAATACTAAGGCTGTGGACGCTAAATGGGTGTTATGTTAATGGGTGTTTAACATTGAATATATATATATGATGGTTGGTTGATATTTATTTACTTCTCATTCTTCATTTATTGTTGGTGGTTGCAAACGTTAACAAGTGCCATTAAATTTTTGCTTTGCTTGGGAAAGTGGGTTAGAATTTGGTAGGAGTAAATATCAAAGACTCAAGGCTTTAAACCTTGTTTAATAGAATCGCTTAGGAATAAGTGGATTTTATTCGGCATATATTGATTGTTATTAATTGCTACTCTTTTACATTTGGAAAAATCATAAAGAGAAAATACTACCCAACTATTGAAAAATATTGGGTAGTCATTTAGACATCATTTGCATATCAAAAGAATCTTCCATTAGAAATATATCATATTAACACCGATAGCATTACACTTCATTAAAGGGGACACAACTTGGTTTTTCTAATCAAACTGTTTACACTATCAATATCACAATTAGTCATTACTTCAAACCAAACTCAATTCATACTCTTGTTACTATTAATTCATACTCTCGTTATAGTTAACCGGATAGAATTACAACTTTAGTCGAGCAACACACTATTCGAGTAACCTTTTCACACCTATTCCCTGTGGGATTCGACCCCAACCTTATTGGGTTATTATTTTTTACACCGACCGTCTTACACTATTTATTGAAATGTAATTTGAGCGTATCACCGCCCTTCACCTGCTCCTATTCTTAATAGTGATAATACTTTATTACAATTTATGGATAGTCAATATGTGCATAATGTTGGCGGTGGTGAATGCTTAGATGATGAATATATGAACAATCTTTATGGCAATCCAACTATAGATGAATAAGATGAACAGGAAATAGATTTAGATGAAACGCAATCGGATGATAATACACCCACTAGTCATGTTGCTCAAGTTAACCCAACTAATCCAAATGATGCCCCGGATGACCCCCCTGTTACTACCCCTATTTTTTCTAGACAACCTTCTAAACGGGCCGAAACATTTCTTGTTTGGCCATTTCTTATTCAAATAAGAGAAGAAAAAAAACTAAGTGTAAAACTTGTGGCAAAGAGTTAGCCTTTAACTATGTTGATTGGGGGAGACGGGAAGTTTGATGAGACACATAATAATACACCCTCAAGATAAAGCTAAATTTTTCCAAATGAAAGCTGCAGCCGGGGGGGCAAGTCCAACTAGTCAGCCTGACCCTAGTACCGGGTCAAATCAAATTCAACCGGGAATTAATTCTATTACCGGTGGTACTTTATATTATGACCCAAGAAAAAATAGGGAAGAATTGGCAAAATGGTTACTGTTATGTGCTTACCCTATAGTTTTCCGCCTAACCCTCACTTTGTGCATTACATTAGAAGAGTTTATAAAAGATGGCCTCGCGCAACCGTAAAGAGCGATATTTATAAATATAAACATGAATATAAACAAATTTTGCGCTATTTATTTACTAATATTAATTTTCGTGTTGCTATTACTACCGATATTGGTAGAAGTGGTAATGACTGTGATTATCTTAATGTTGTCCCAAAATGATCGCCTTGCTTCGTGTGACTGGCCCAAGACTCCCCATAGTAGCATTCAAGTTACTTTCAACGTCAGGAAAAAAACTTAGTGTCACCAACTTTTGAGTTGATCTTCTTAGAAGCCATCTTAGTGATCTTGACTATTGAGAGTTGAGAAGAGATGAGACTAGAGATAGTACGACTGGACATGCTAAAATTTGTAACAACTAAATTGTTCCTGGAAAATAATAATCAAGACAAGAAGTATAGTGACAAATATTATATTCGATTTCAAGTGATGGGGTTATAACTTACAATCTCTAGAATAACTCAAAAATAGATATAGTTCTCTGATTCTTTTCCTCGCGAATGATGGTTCAGGAGCTCGAGAGCTTGATCTTGAACTTGACAGATTCCAAATTTGTGGTGCATCACGAACAACTTGTTTTTCGTCACGAACGAGGATTTAGTGTTGTGCTGACGGAAGATTTGAAACCGTCCACCTATGATTTGAGTTCACCTTTGACCACAGACGAAGATTGCGGATGTGGAGGCAGACCTTGATGCTATTTTTAATAACTTCTTTAGTCTTTCCTTCTGTTTACTTGATTTGTTCTAGCCTTGTCCTTTGACTCCTTTATATAGGATGGGATGCCGTAGCCTCCTAGAAAACCCTAGTGGGCTATTGGGCTTGAGGCTCATGGGCCGACCTATTTGATAGAAGACCAAGTAATGGGCTAGTAATATATTAGATCTTTATTTAAATCATTTTAATTATATTTAAATAATTGACCCAATTGTACTAGCACATAATATTTATTTTGACTAGTATATATTTAATTTATGATAAAAAATCTAAAAAATTTATGGATTTAAATTTCGTAGAATTTTAATTGTCTACAGTAACATGAACAAAACAGCAAACCAAAATATATTCTAAATATAATTTTGTTGTTATTGTTATTGTTGCTGTTGGACAAACTTAACATAAGAGGGTATGATTGAATCAATAGTATTAAGATAGGAATATATTTGAACCCAAAGTATAACAAAAAATGTATTTAAAAATTTTCTCATAATACGTGAGTATATTGGACCCTTTACCGATATAGAAATGGACAAGCGCATTCAGAAACACTCTTTTGGAGAGACTAAGTTCTTAAAAAGAGTGACTAGCATTATCGTATAAATGAACGAACTTGAACTACCGTCAAAGAATGTCAAACAAGAGTAAGAATCAAATTAACATGGTCAACTGATACTTATAAGATAAGCAGTTTCTTAAGTAAACTCTCAAAATTTCTTTTCATCTTCAAGCCAAAAATGGAGGAGCTGTATTTACTAGCACACCGCAATTAAAATGCTTCAATCGCCTTGTATCTTTCTTATGTAACAAAACTCTAAAGTCTTGTGTCCAGATTAGCTTGCTTAACTTCAACAAAATTTACTGCCAATGCTGAGATTTAAACTCTAGGCAGATGAAAACAAGGCACCTAGCATTTTCTGCCACTCTAGTGTCCTATGGTCCGTTTCAACAGCTCTTGTATAATATAATCTACAAACCCCGTAGATGCATGTAGAAAGTAACCATAGTGGCCACTTATCACCCAGAGGACTGGAGTAAATACGTAAAATCTGAAAAGTTTTAACATTAGCCACACAAGGATGGGCCAAAATCCATATCGAACAAAATTTGATTTGCAGTCAAACGCAAGCATAGAACATGTCCAGACACTAACAATATAAAGATACTAAAGCCAAAGTGCTCATTCATCTTCCTGGCTGCGCAGCCTAGCAAGCTTGTTCGTCACAACCACATCAAGTTGTGCTGCTCGCTCAATAATTTCTTTCCTCTTCCTTGTGGACACATTATGTGCAATCTCTGCACAGTAAGTTCTGACAAGCAAAGATACAATCAGCTGCCAGGAATAAAGATGATCAAACAACTTAAAGCGAATGATAGAATAGGACTGCTTAGTGCATTACCGGTTGTGCATCATTAAGATCTCAAGTTCACTCGCATTGTGCACAACAAACTTCTTGAAGCCATTGGGAAGATAGTGACGTGTTTTCTTGTCAGACCCATATCCAATATTGGGCATTAGCACACATCCCTTAAACTTTCTTCTAACGCGAGAATCAATACCTTTTGGTCTGCGCCAGCTTTCCTGTTTTAGAAAAATCAAAATAGTTAGTTTAATTTAGTAAGCCAGCACAGTTCATGCTGACTGATGAAAGGTGAATGCATTTGGGACTCTAGATGCATTCCCCTCTCGATGTAATGAAAATGACCTGTAGCAATGTATGAAACCAATTAACCTTCATAACCCACATACTAAACCAATCAATAATGTGCAAATCAATGATTATCTATATTTATTATATAATTATAGCATGAAGTACCCTAGCAAAATATCATTTAACTTTTTACCCTTAAAAAGTAGATCTCACACTAGACCAATAAGTCATTTAATTATTTCCTTAATATTTAGGACTTCAGAATCAACTAAAATTTTATTTTTTCAAAATCAATTCTTATTTAAACTATGTAGAAGTTCCTAATATTTAGGACTTCAAATTCAATTAAAATTTCACCTTATATAATTTTATTCCTTATTTGACCAACTTTTATATCCTTATGGACTTTGGAAATGCTTTTGGAGTTTAATGCGTGTCAATTAAAGTTTTTCTTACAACTTGTTCGGATGGTTTTTACATGTCGTTTCATAATATATCGTATTGTATTGTACTGTATCGTATTGTATTGTTTGATGGAAACAATGTTTGGATAAATTGTATCGTTTCCTATAATTTCATGATGTCACGCAAAAAAATATGAAGAATGAACTCGCAACATTACTAAGAAAAAATAAGATACGAAGTAGAATATTTATATAAAAAATAGGGGAAAGGAAAAAATATGTTTATTTAATAATAAAAAAGGGCAAAATGAAAAGAAAAAATAAGGTAACGACGCCACCACACCGAACTCGTCGTTACGTAAAGTGGCACTTTTCGTCATTATGTAACAACGGATTTAACGATATGATACAATAAAATTTAAGTAACAATCAAACAAACAATTAATTTAAAGTAACAATACGATACAATACAATAGGTAACAACCATCCAAACAAGCTGTTACACTTAGCCTCTAAAGTATATAACTATTAGTATATTTTCTCCCAATAATTACAATAATTGATTATATAGAAGACATCAGCAACGCATGCTCGTTTTATTCCTTTTAAACTTTGACAGAGTTTTGATGTAATTTAAAGTATAAATTACTAGAAGTCAGAACTACCATTGTAATATTAATTTAAACAATAAATTAAGCTACAATCATACTATGTAAAATTGTATCTACAACTGATATTTTAAACTTTAGATAAACCAATAGAGAACTCTGATACAATTATAAATTTGTTATTTTTTTCTAGAATTTTGAAAAATTGTCCTCAGAATGTGGCAGAATTTATCCAAAATGAGCTTAGGATAATATTAACTTTTATTTGGTCTTGGATGAATTTAGACCAAGGCCAACAAGAATCTTGACAGTTTTTTTTACATATGCAGAGGTCCATTTAGCGTATTTACATTTTTATGAACTTTAAACGAACAAATAAGCATTCTATGTACTTGGGGGTTGTTTGGTTACCCAAATAAGGATACTAATGCTAGGATAGAGTTTGGGATTGTATCTATCCCATGTTTGGTTATGGATATTAGTCCATCCCAAATAAATTTTATAGCAAAATGGAGGGATTAGTTATCTCATATAGAGGGTGGGATAGCTAATCCCATGGATAACCTAACCCATGGGGTTATCCTTGTCTATCCCACAATTGAACCAAACGACCCCTTAGGTTACGAAAAACAAATTCCATCATCATGCTAAAAACAAACATATAAACATTAAAAGTTTCAACATTAAACTTAACCCAAGAAAAAAAAAAGAAAGAAAGAAAAGAGCATGGCACATGTTTGAACTTTTAATTTCTTTTGTATAAAAGTAGCTCAAGTGTGCATTTAGTTGTGTTAAAAAATCATTTGTCCAAAATTTACAATTAATTAATAAAGTCAGTATTTGTTGGTTTTATGATTTTTACTGGGTTGTTGTTGTTTTTAGTTGCTTGTTTTATGACATTAAGAATATAGCATATATAAAGAGATGTTAGGTGCGATACAATAGCATAACATATTTTGTCTCTATAACTACAACTATATAACGAATTCAACTGAATTCATCATCTTTACATGTTCAGAAGATATTGAATTCAACAATTGTATCAATCTAATAACAGTCACTTTGATCATTTGAACAAAATTCGCATTTAGTTTAAGAATAATTGCTATTTTCTAATAATTTATTCTTTTTGTATACGCTTTATACTAACTGCAGCAACACACACGTGCAACGAGTACTTTTCAGAAGAGGATAAAGTAACAATTATACTCTACAGACTAGATGCTTTATGATTCCACCGTCCATCTAAACTTGCAGAATCATCTAAGCTACACTAAAAACTGACAAATTACAAAATGCAGAAAGAGGATAATATAATGAAGTCGTGCAAGTGGGGGTTCAAGTAACAGAAACATTCAAGGCCCAACTCTATCACAAAACTTGTTAAGTAATTTAGTCTCCACGTTTTCAGAATAAAAAAGAATTTTGTTGTCTAGTAACCTTTTATAGGATATTAGGGCAAAGAAAATATAAGGTGCATCAAAAGCAGGAAATATTTAAAGTCCCCATTTATTCTTGTAGAATATGGAAACTTGTTCAATTCCCAAAAATTTCAGAAAATATGACCTTTCTTTTCACAAAAAATATGCAGAGTAACAGGAGAACAGGTTGGTGTATTCCAAAATTTCCCACTCTTACCAAAATATGGTAGGTATTGGTTAATTAATGAGATTAGCTTTCAAACCCTATAAAATAAATTCTGTAATTTCAAGAAATAGTTATTTATTTTATGCATAAAGATGTTCAACTTACTACTTTTTCTTTTTTTTTTTTTTTGGAGGGGGGGTAGGGAATCTTCTCATCATAAATGCCCTATTTAAAAAGAACTGAGAGTCAGTTGATCTTAGTTTCTTTCACTAATTTTTCTGCAAAATGAACTTGTGATTATTATTTGGTTTTCTATAAATGTTTTTGCTGTCTGCCAAGAATACACTTTTCAATTTCCGCAAAAGATTTATTTCCAAATCGCCGCCAATGACAATCGTACAAACAATGTAAATTCAATAGTGGTACCTTAAGCAATATAACTTCAAAGTTTTATAACAGTGGCTTGAGCTGCCTCCGTTTCAACAGGGCAGGCACTCCCAATGGTTGAACATGCAGATCTTGATCCTACAACTCCTTTGCCGCCACCAATCTTCCATGACAGCAGCAAATGGAGCAGCTAAAGGAACAAGACCCGGCGGAGCCCTTTGCTGTCTCTTGAAACAGCGACAACTCAAGCCACGGTATAACCTAGAAGGTAGTTTATATAGTATTATTGCTTTTGAATTTACATTTTATGTAAATGACATTAAAACTTTTCACATCCATGCCCCCAATCCCATTCTTAGTACCCCCATCCCACGTGATATCTTAGAAGGTAGTTTATATAGTATTGCGTTTGAATTTACATTTTATGTGAATGACATTAAAACTTTTCAAATCCATCCCCCCCAATCCCATTCTTAGTACCCCCATCCTTCTCACCGGCAGAGGATTTGGAAGTAAATCACCCGCAAAAACTTAAATATGTATTCTTGGAGTATCTATGTAAGCAAAATACATAGTGATAAGAGCAGATAAGTACTACATAGAAGATTTGGTGCAACCGAATTCTTGCAGAAAAAGAGGGAATTATTGAGGAGACGGCTGAAATTGAGTCATGTGGCTAAGGTTAAACTACAATTCTCTGCGACCCAAACAAAAGTAGGATTCTGCTCCTATGTTGCTTGCTTTCATGGTTAAACTACAATTCTCGGTGACCCAAACAAAAGTAGGATTCTGCTCCTATGTTGCTTGCTTTCATGGTTATTCTTTGTCTGAGAGATGTCAGCTGAAGAAAGAAATAGGGTTATATTTGATTAAATGGCCTTAAAAAAGGTAATAGAAGTCTAGGACTAGTCAAATTAAAAGTTTTAATTGATCCCTAGGTTCCACTAACTTACAAAGAGGACATGTCAACTCCAAGTGGCTACATGAAAATATTTAAAGATTGCGGAATGAGTAAACTTAGGCGATCCTCCAAACATTAATGAATGAGCATCTACATATCACATTGACAACATATGATTTTATCATGATCTCCCCTTTTATAAAGAATACAATTTAGTAGATCTTGGCAATAACTAAAAAGTAACCAACCAAAAACCATTTAGGCGATCCATTAGGCCATCAGAATCTTTATTTCCCATTCTAACAATAAAATCAAAAGAAAGAAAATGGTATCAAAGCAAGAATTGGGAAAGGGCATTGACTCGCAGCCCAAAGCCTTGAAACACCAACTTTTGGCATAATGGGGAAGAGAGACTGAAGAAGATAGATGGGGGTTGTAAACATAGAAAAAGAAAATGATGGCTAGTGTGTTTGTGACCGGTTATAAGTTGTGGCACAAGAGAAAAATGATTCGCATTGGGTGATGTGGCTGTGATTCAGTCAGTGGTGAAGCGACATATGGTAAGAAGTTGTGCGATGAAAATAGAGATTCTTGAGAGAAGGGAGATGCGAGACATGTCTTTTCAAGTGCTCTTATGCTTTATTTGCACCTTAGTCATCGACAATGTGACTTTCCTCTGGGGGTTTTGAAGAAGAAGGTCTACTGAATGACATTCTTCTACTAGAGGATGATTCGTTCATAGAGCTAGA
>MU775264.1:51194-62141 GCA_026770625.1 Nicotiana glauca | reverse complement strand
TCAAATCAACCTAACTGGCATGACTCCCTTTTAATATTATCGTACGAATTAAACTTTACAAAGTAAAACTTTAAAATCAAAAATATTTACCACAAGGACCTCGTCCTTACATAATCTCTATCGCGGCTTGCTGCCTGGTTTAAATATTTCACATTGTGCCAACTGCAGTTTTCAATTTCCTTTCTTTCTTCTTCTCAATAAATTTCGTAAACATTTTTTTTTCATAGCACATAACGAACCCTCATACCGTTAGGGCATATAATTCATAAAAAAGTTGGAACCAATTATTCCGAAACACATTAAACCCATTGTAGTGAATAATAAACACTACTTTAACCTTACCCCAAATCCTTGTAGCCCAATTTCTAACATCCAGAATTCTTTTCAAGACCCGAATCTCACATACACACACTGTATAAGTCCGAACAAACTGTGTCAAACCATAACAATAACCCTAGATATAATCGCATAACATACTACACAACTCGTATATTCGTAACACCATTCTCGGTCACCATAACCACTCAAACCAACCAAGTACCAGTAGAAAATCCCACATTAAATAGAACCTCGCTCCAAAACCTTCGTACCCCATCAATAATGAAGAAATATATAGGAATTCACAATACACAACACGTTCCCCCTACCTGTAGAAAGTGTCTATTTTAAATCATGGTAGAAACCATCAAGAACACTTGGAAATCCATTTTCTCCTAATCAAGCTATCAGAACTAAATTCCTCTAATTCAACCAGGCCACGCAGGTCATCAAACTCAAAAATATTGCCATATTACTACAACTAGTTTAACAAAAATTCTTCACAAGCTTAGGTAACACGGACCTAAAAATACCTCAATTCCACAACTAAGATCACCTTCATTCTCGTGACAATCAACTAAACTTTCTCAATTTGAGTCAAATTCAAATCTCAACACATACATCCTATTAGTAGAAAAGAAACTCTCTACTCAACATTATAAGGAACACACCTACGTAGATTATTCCGCATGAGATAACCCACCTACTTTGCCTCCAATTAACATTTTTGTATACCTTCCACCGTCATACACATTACACAATCACTTAGTCTTCCTGAGTCTGAACTTATACTGTAACATGAAATTTACTTCACTCTAAACAGGAGACTTGAAAAGATTCTTCACGCCCATAACTCGGAGCTACACCTCTAATCAAAATGGAAATCATACACTTAATAGTTCACCTATCATCCAAAAGATCTTTATCGACACTTCCAAGTCATATAGAAATATCTCGCAGTACTAACATACCCATTACATTGCTACCCAGCCGTCATTCCCACTAATAGGGGCAATACCGGACATATAAGTTCAAAATACTTGCTCACACAATTAGCACCTCGGTGCTCAAGCCGTAGGAAAAGATCCGGTCTCAAGTTCTTCAGACTGGTCCAACATCAACTCATAAAGATCACGTCTCTCCCCTCAATCAGGGAATCACAAGCTATCAAGGCACATTTGATACTGAGCGCTCATACGCGCATGCGAACGCAGGGAAGGAATTTCAAGAGTTGCTTTTCAAGATGAATCAAGAACGCACGATAAGAATTCAAGAATGTGAAGTTTTCCTAAAGGTTCTGCAGCCTATCGAGGATAAATACAGACGTCTCCGTACCGATCCACGAGACTCTACTAAACCTGCTCATGACTCGTGAGACATATGTAACCTAGGCTCTAATACCAACTTATCACGACCCAAAATCCCAAATGCGGTCGTGATGGCGCCTCTCGTGAAGACAAGGCTAGCCAACAGATTAACAATACCTCTTTTAACAATTAGTTCACACGAATGAGTCAAAACCATAGATAACATTATCATAAATGCGGAAGAAAAATGATAAAACAGGAACTCAGCCCGAAATCGGGGTGTCACAAGTCATGAGCATCTAAGGAATCTAAACACTACTATAAGACCAGTAATATACATATTGAAATTTAGAATAAAAGGAAAAGATACGGTGTGCCGAACGCTGGCGGTCACCTTGCTCAGCTACGATGGCAAAATCTCCAATCAGCTCAAAACCCGCTACCGGGTGAACAATTACCTGCATCTGCACACGAGGTGCAGGGAGTAAAGTGAGTACTCCAACTCAGTGAGTAATAAAAATAAATAATGACTGAAAGCATAAAATCTCATAAAGGCACAATATAGCGCTATCTAAAGCAGTATAATCAGTTACACAATAAAACCGTGAAGTATCAGATAATTCTCTTTTAAAACAATAAAGACAAACAATTTCCACAAGTACGGAATAATCAGAAACTTGCCCCTCAGGCTCAATATCAAACTCTCAGTACAGTATCAGCCCCATGGGCTCACTCCCAACTCACCAACACATAACATCAGCCTCTCGGGCTCACTCCCAACTCACAAAACACACAACATCAGCCTCTCGGGCTCACTCCCAACTCACAAAACACAACATCGGCCTCTCGGGCCCACTCCCAACTCACTTGAGTACCCTGCGCTCACTGGGGGTGTGTACGGACTCCGGAGGGGCTCCTACAGCCCAAGCGCAATATCATAAGGCCTTAAATCCTTCACACATCACACTCGAGGTCTGAAAGCCTCCTTACATCACTCAATATATCCTCACATATGGCCCTCGGCCTCAATCAGTCCAGAAAATAATCATAAGCCCCTTGGGCATCAGTAAAACAATGGTGCTCAGCTCAAACAACATTATAAACATCATTTAAATCTCAAGTTGAGTATAAATGTAGTTGAGTTCATGAAATAGTATAATTCAATTGTACTGAGTTCAAATAATATTTCAATTACTGAGGAAAAATAGTGATGGAAATTTACAAAAGGATTTCAAATAATTGGCACGAAGCCCAAATATGGCAATAAGCCCAAATTATGGTGAAAAACAACAAGTCTTTATCAAATACGCGATAAAATATCAACTGAGATGGACCAAGTCACAATCCCCACAAGTAAATGACCCCGCGCTCGTCATATAATGCGTGTCTCACCTCAACATAATACTACGTTGTGCAATCCCGGATTTCAAACCCTCAGGACATCATTTAAAATCATTACTCACCTCAAGACGGCCAAAAAACTACTCCGCGATGCCCTTGACTTTCGAATTTGCTTCTTTGCATGACGAATCTGTCCAAAATTACAACGAATATGTTGCATTATACTAAAGAGACAATACCCAATCGAAAAAAATCGAAAAATATCAAAATTCACGGATTTGGCAAAATTCGAATCCCGTGACCACATCTCGAAACTCGGAAATTTTTAAATCAATGCAATCCTTATCTCGCCACGAGTCTATACATACCAAATTCACAAAAATCGGAGTCTATTTGCCCCCTCAAATCACCATTTTAGAATTTCAATCTCAAGCCCTAATTTCTTATAATTTGGCTATGTTTTCATGGATATCAAGGATGATTCTTCAATAAAATCATGTATTCTCATAAAACTTACCTCCAATCGATCTCAGTTGATACTCCCTTGAATTCCCATCCAAAAGCTCTCAAAATGGCTGAAAATGGTGGAAAAATGACCCAAAATCGGATATAAACACACTGCCCAGATTTTTCGGAATTACTGTTCACCTACGCAGTACTGTTCAGGCGCGTGGTCACTTGTTCACCCGTGCGGTTACTTTTCACACACGGGTTACTGTTCACTGCTGCTAAAAAAAATACACCAGCAGCCAATTTAAATTGCAGCACAACCATTTTTCACTAAAATGACTCTAAATCCATCATACGAACTCGGAATTAGACGATTCTTATTCCTATGAGTCACAAATAATAATACGAACACAACCCTTCAATCGAAACTCAATTCGGAGCTCATTTGCCCAGTGCGATACTCATTTCACTCGTTAAACAATTAACTCACATTTCGCGTCAAAAATCCAATCGCGACTTGATGAAATTAAACCAAAATATCCAGATCAGTCCTATAATTCATTATCAAAATTTTGGAAGTCTCAAAATCAAATTTGGATCTCTAGAACTAAAAATGAACCTTTAGATCATTACATGCTTATGTTCAAAACGACAAAACTCTTCCAAAAACTCTTCCAAAAGTTATCCGAGCCTCATGGGATCCCAAAAAAGTATACTAACAAGTCCCATAATATGACACAAACTTAGTTGTTCCTTCGAATCACCAAAAACAATGCAAAAATACTAAATTCACCTCGGATCCAAGCCTATGAACTTTGAAANGTCCAAAATGACATAAGGAAGCTACAGCAACTCTCGGAATTCCATTCCGACTCTCGGATCAAAATCTCACCTATCAACCGGAATTCGCCAAAATACTAACTTTGTCAAGCTTAATTCTACACCGGTCATCACAAAAATATTTCGGACACGCTCCTAAGTCCCAAATCACCTAACTAAGCTATCCAAATCATAAAATTCGCATTTCGAGCCCTCTAACACATAAGTCAATATCTGGTTGACTTTTCCAACTTAAGCTTCNAATATCCGGTTTACTTTTCCAACTTAAGCTTCCTTAAAAGAGACTAAGTGTCTCAAACCTTACCAAAATCATTCCGGAATGACTTCAAATTTTGCACACAAGTCACATTCGACATTATAAATTTTTCCCAACTTTCAGAATTGCATTCCGACCCCGATATCAAAATTTTCACTTCCGGTCGAATTTTCTCAAAAACCTTCAAATTTCTATATTTAGCCAAATGACTTCAAAATGACCTCCGGACATCCGAATTCACTTCCGATCGCGCTCCCAACTCCAGAATCACCATACGGAGCTATTCCCAGACTCGGAATCCCAAATCTATAACACTGAAATGCCTTCCAACCCAAATTTGTGAAATTCTTCAAAAATACTAACTTCTACAATATACGTCGAAATGCTCACGGGTTATCCAAAACTAAATCCGGACATATGCCCAAGTCCAAAATCATCATACGAACTTGTTAGAACTTTCAAATCTCGATTCCGAGGTCGTTTACTAAAAATTCCAATCTTAGCCATTTTCTTCAACTTAAGGCTACCGCAATGAAAATTTTCTTTCCAATTTGACTCCGAAATTCCCGAAATTCAACTCTGACCATACACACAAGTTAATATATACCTGAAATGAAGCTATTCATGACTTCCAACTACTGAACGACGCGCTAGAGCTCAAAACGAACGGCCGAGTCGTTACACCCGAGAATCAAACACGTAGTCCCAAAGTAAATAAACAAGGGGGAGCTCCCGGAATTTTTGCATCCGTAGTCCCAATGTAAATGCGCAACCAACATCAGAGAAATATTCAGAAATTGAAGTGCAACAATACAAGGCAACAAATAATACTGGCCTAAAATGCTTCACGTAATCACAGTTAAGACAATTTAAACAAATAGGCAACTTGGATCAATTAAACATGCTCTTCTACGCTAGCACATGCTATAATAGCAAGTAAGATAAGGCAAATATGAAAGAAAATCCAAATTAAGTATTTAAGTAAAAAACCGGGTTTCAACAATTAGCTCAAGTATGCATTCGTCACCTCACGTACAAGGCATTCAATTACCAATTATCACATCCTAAGGGACGAAGTCCCCCACACAAGGTTAGGCAAGCCACTTACCTCGAACCAGTGCAAAATCAACTAAGGAACGATGCTTTTGCCACGAGTATCCAAATCTAAATGGCCCAAATCTATTCAATACAATTACATATCGTAAATCATATTGTAAACAATTGATTGCACTATTAAAATTAAAGTTAGGGCGCGAAAATAGGTAAAATGACCAAAACGCCCCTCCAGCCAACGTCTCGAAATCGAATAATTTTTATGTTTTCAGAACCTTCGTGCTCTTACGAGTCTAACCATATAAAAATCTCCCAAATCGGAGGTCAAATGCCCACTCAAAATCACATAATTAGGTCTAAGAAGTTTTTACCCACTTCCCATTCAAAAACACGAAATTAAAGGGAAGATTCATGGAATTTGGTCTAAATCGAGTGAGAATTACTTACCCAAGTTGCCCAGGTGAAAATCCCTTTGAAAATTGCCAAAAATCGAGCTCTAGAAGTCAAAATGTTATAAAAATGGTGAAACCCTCAAAATGGGTAATTTAATATGTCTGCCCAGGTAATTGGTAATCGCGAACGCGGAAGAAGCATCGCGTTCGCGAAGAAGAAAAAGCGAGGGTGATCTAGTTACTCAGCGCAACTCGTAGAAGAAAAATATGTTGGCCCAGGGGTTGCTCTTCGCGAACGCGTGAAATGATATGCGAACGCGAAGAGTGGAACAGTGTAAATATGCGAACGCGACATGGGCAACGCGAACGCGATGGAGGGGAAAATAGGGCTACGCGAACGCGAACGCGTCGAAAAAATTCTCAGCTATATAAGACAAGCCTTCGCGAACGCGAATGGCATAACGCGAACGCGATGAAGGCATACCAGAAGCAGCAACAACAGTTCAAAAACAAGAGGAAATGACCCGTTGAGCATCCGAAACATACCCGAGGCCCCCGGGACCTCAACCAAACCTACAGACATATCCTGTAACATCATTAAAACTTTTTCCAATCCTTAAACCACCTAAAACAACGTCGAAAATACGAATTAATCAAAGATTCAAGCCTAAGAACTCAAAATTTCAACCAAACACGCTTTCGATCAAAAACCTAACCAAACCTCGCCCGAATGACCTGAAACTTTGCACACAAATCCCAAATGACATGACGGGACTACAAAAACTTTTGGAATTCAAATCCGACCCTCGGATCAAAAACTCACTATCGGACCGGAAACTCTAAAAATTCAAACTTCGACATTTCAAGCATAAATGAGCTACAGACCTCCAAATAACATTCCGAACACGCTCCCAACCCCGAAATCACCTAACGGAGCTAACGTAACCATCGGATTCCCATTCCGAGGTCGTCTTTACACTATTCCGAATACGGACCATTTTCAACTCTTAAGCTCTCATTTAGGGACTAAGTGTCCCAAAACACTCCGAATCCTAATACCGAACGTCTCGGCAAACCAAAATAGCATAAATGAACTTATGAAAAGCAATTAATGAGGGATCGGGGCGTAAATTCCAAAAACGACCGGCCGGGTCGTTACAGCCCCTCATGAAGCCAAGTGGCAAAATCCTAAAAAGACACTTGGCACTTTAAGACATTGCTCCAAATTTTTAGGAAGTTGAATTTGGAATTAAAATTTTATTTATTTAAAAATAGATCTGAAAGACACATTTTTTGTTTTCAAAATTCAAGCAATAGAAACTACCAATAAAAACCACTAACTACTCCCACTTCCTCCACTCCCCTTCCTTTTAAAAACTAACTGAATTACACGTTTTTTTTTCAAAATTCAAGCAATAGAAACTAACAATAAAAACCACCAACTACTCCCACCTCCTCCACTCCCCTTCCTTTTAAAAACTAACTGAATTTCTCCTCTTACATATATTGGATTAGAAAAAACGTATAATTCCCTTTTTTCTTTCACCGAAAATTTATCGGGGAAAATTGCATCCAAAATCATTCTTTGTGATTTTTCGTTGTTCGATGAGTAAATTGCTAAGCATCTGATCATCATTTTGCAATTATGCATCTCAGGTGATGTACTCCCTTCACTTTTCTGACTTTTTCCTTTTATGTGTGAATGCTGATAAAAGCAGAAGACAAAAGCCCCTCATGAAGCCAAGTGGCAAAATCTTAAAAAGACCCTTGGCACTTTAAGACATTGCTCCAAATTATTAGGAAGTTAAATTTGGAATTATAATTTTATTTATTTAAAAATAGATGTGAAGGACACGTTTTTTTTTTTTCAAAATTAAAGCAATAGAAACTACTAATAAAAATCATCAACTACTCTCACTTCCTCCACTCCCCTTCCTTTTAAAAACTATCTGAATTACACGTTTTTTTTCTTTTCAAAATTCAAGCAATAGAAACTAACAATAAAAACCACCAACTACTCCCACTTCCTCCACTCTCCTTCCTTTTAAAAACTAACTGAATTTCTCCTCTTGCATATATTGGATTAGAAAAAACGTATAGTTCCCTTTTTTCTTTCACCGAAAATTTGCCGGGGAAAATTGCATTAAAAATCGTTCTTTGTGATTTTTCGTTGTTCGATGAGTAAATTGCTAAGTATCTGATCATCATTTTGCAATTATGCATCTCAAGTGATGTACTCCCTTCTGTTTTTGACTTTTTCCTTTTATGTGTGAATATTGATATATATATATATACACACACGCAATACATAAAACTTTTCACTTCTTTAAAATCTTTAAAACACAAGAAAGAATTTCTTAAGTTTTTATTTGTTTCCTCGATTTAAATAGTGAAAGGAAGATTTTTTTTCTATAATTCTTCATATCAGTTAGCCTTTATTCTTATATATATATACACTTTGTTTTTATCAATGTAATACATAAAACTTTTCCCTTCTTTAAAACACAAAAAAGAATTTCTTAAGTTTTTGTTTGTTTCCTCAATTTAAATAGTGAAAGGAAGATTTTTTTTCTTCAGAATTCTTTATATCAGTTTAGAATTTATTCTTAGCAGATGGGATTATTTTTAAAAATAAAATATTCTCATTAAACTCATAAAGTATTAGGAATGATTAAACTACATGAATTAAAATTTATAATTTGCACAATTCTAAATGCAAAGAAACATAACCCTTTCAGTTAGCTTAAGCATGATCTTACATATGTGAATGTAACATTGCCCGTATTTCTTTGCCAAATTCTGTCTTCGTCACTGTTGTAATATTTTTGTTAAGTTTTGAGTATCGAGTTAACAATTCAGAAAGTGTAAAGTCATACATCGATAAACAACAACTTTGGTTGTGGAAGACAGAAATTATACAAGTTTATCCAAAGTTTGATCTTTGATGTTCGATCTTTGATCATTACATGAATTCATTTGTCAGATAAAATTTCTAGCCAGAGAAAGCAAACAATTTCGTGGAATTTGTTGTGAAAAGTGAGTTCAGTTTGCATTTGCTTAGATTTATATTCCAGAGAAAGATGGAGTTCCACGAGAATGCTTTGTTCGTAAAGCTCATTATTTTAATTTATTTTATGTAATAAATTCAAGCTAATTGAACAGAGACAATGATTTACATATATTTTAGAGTCTTAAAGATTGTGACTATTTTTTTTATTCCAAATACTGTTTAAGAAGTAGAGGTTGTTACTTTCATTAACTAATAACATATTATTTTTTATCACTTTTCATTACCATTTCAAGTAATATTTCTTATTATTTTTTAATTTTACCCCGCGCATCGTGCGGGTACGGATTCTATATATAATAAAAGGAGAGGCAAAAGCACATTATTAAGACAAGTGACATAACCACAAAAAGCCAAGTGGCAATATTAAGACAAAATAAACTAACTTTTTAACTACAAAAAACTTCTTAAATTTTGAATTAATTGGTTACTCTATTTGAATTAATAAATATAGTTATATTATAATTAGCTATATTAAAAAATAAAAAATAAAAATAACTACTCATTCAAATTAGGGAGTAGTTTCACTTTGGAGTTTTAAGTTATCTTAAAATTAAAAATTAAAAAACAAAATTGCTACAATAAAAAGACGAAAATATTAATAATTAAAAGTGGCATTATTAAGTTATCTTAAAATTAAAAATTAAAAAAAAATTGCTACAATTAAAAAATGAAAATATTAATAATTAAAAAATAGCAAAATTAAAGAAACTTATTAAAAAGTTACTATTAGATATGCAAGTGAAAGACTATTTGAATTTGAGATTTGAAAGTTCAATAATAAAAATGAAAATGATCAAAATTTTTATTTGATTACTATATGATGTGTATCATTTAATTATGTGTTGATTGTGTTATATTTCTGCACACTATATTAAATAATAAAACACAACTAATATTTATTAAGTCAATATGATATATTAGAACATAATTTATAAGGTTAATATTTTCTCAAATTATCCGTGCATCGCGCGGGCTCTTATGCTAGTATTATTAAAAGGAGAGAATAAAGCTCTCTCCTTATGCCAAGTAGTAGCCTAGAAAAAAACCTTATGGAATAATTAGTCAATAACAAAGAAATTATCTATTGAAAATTAACAAAGAAATTAACTACTAAAACATGGGAGAGAGTTGGTTTAGGTTAGTTAATTTCTTTATTTTATTTTTAAAAATTATTTTCTTTTTTATTTTTTGAAATAAAAAATACATCTATTCATTAAAATTCAAACAATATTATTGAGAAAAATATAATAAAATTCAAAATAAAAAATAAATATTTTTAAGAGTAATAAAATATAAATCTTCTATTATATTATAAAAAATAGCAGACAAAAATATTAAACAAGTAATATGCTAATAATCTATCTATATATTATTAAAAGCCAAAGAAAAAGGCACCACATTAATACAAGTGGTAGCCTAGATAAAAGCCATATGATATAATTAATTAATAACAAAAAAATTATTTATTGAAAATCAACAAAGAAATTAACTACTAAAATATCTGTGAGGGTTGGGTATATCGTATTGACAAATAAAATAACAATTGAAATTTATTAAAGCAATACGATCTAATAGTATCAAACAAGAATAATTATAATTTAATTTTTTCTTTTTAATATTGACCGCGCATCGCGCCGGTACGATTACTAGTCTATGCTAAAATCCCTTAAAAGAATATTTTGTTACATTTTGGGTGTGTTTGGTATGAAGGAAAATGTTTTCCATGGAAAATATTTTCCTAGAAAATATTTTTATGGAAAATGAGTGGGTTTATCATTTGTTTTCTCTTGTTTAGTTGGTAAGTGGAAAATATTTTTCGGAAAATATTTTCTATTGTTTGGTTAGAGAGTAGAAAATATTTCTTTTTAGGAAAATATTTTTTATGCAACTCTCCTTACCCCTCCCCTTCCCACCTCCCCC
>MU775264.1:25609-44493 GCA_026770625.1 Nicotiana glauca | reverse complement strand
AAGGTTGAGAAGGAGCTTTGGAAAATATTTTCCCTTCTTTTGATAAGGAAAATATTTTCCTCCAATTGGAGAAAAATGAATTGATAAGAAAAATGTTTTCCAAAACATTTAAGCCAACCAAACATGGGAAAATTGGAAAATATTTTCCAGAAAATGTTTTTCTTCATACCAAACACACCCTTTATTTCTTATTGCATGTCGTTTTTTTCTTTTCTTTCAGGAAGAAAATAAGCTGTAATTCCTAAGAAAAGCGGAATGTCAATAAAATTTAAGTAATTGTTATAAATAGAATTCTATTTAAGGTGAATGTCTATATTCTAGAGATATTTTAGGGTTTTTTACTTGATGGCTAAGTCACCCTCTCCCTATAAATAGAGGGTTCTATTCCATTGTAAATCATCTCATATCAATAAGAATTCCTTCTCTCTCTACTTAGCTGCAATGCTCTTCTTCTTCTTTTATTATTTTATAATACGTTATCAGCACGAGACTCTAACCAATTGAGTAGAAGCTTTGGGATTGAGCATTATGATTGTCAATTGTTCCATGAACTTTCTTCATGATTAAATTTTGGATTTAAGGTAAGTATTTTACTTTATTTTTCTCTTTTAAATTCTTGAAATTCTATAATTTGATTTTATATACAAGCAAAGACAACAAAGTTTGATTATAACTCTAATAGAGTTTGAAAGAAATCATAACCACCCAAAGTGGTAAAATGTCTATGTCTTGATATGATCAAATTTATGTATGATTATGGGCATAAGAAGTGCATACCCATCCCATTGAATTTGCTACATTCGCATTCCCTTAAGAGAATGTGATAGCAATATGTACTACGTTTGAAAGAAGATAAATTTATTACCATGAATAATCAATGGAAGTGGACGTGACAATAGACAAAATTATATCGTCATCATTGTGGTAACGAGAACAATAAGTATTCTCAAAATAATCATTCACTATGTGAAAGTAATATTTGTCATCTATTTGACATGAAATTTTGTAAAGCACATATAGATGAATATGGTTCATCCATGATTTGAATATGACAACATGTGATTCATGAATACATATTCATTATTCAAAGAATATGAACATGCTAGTGGTAGTGAATATACCATACTCATCTCTAGAAGAAAGTTTGAGATGATATGAGAAAATAATGTCATTATTATAGAATGAATGGTCATTGGTCACGTACCTATTGTACGCCAACATTTTTTGGCATGGTGATTATTAAAAGACAACGGTAATGCAAGAAACAGATCTTGCATATAATTTTGACCATACCCATATTGGTATAACTTTCTCTTTAAAATAGATATTCACACATGGATGTTGATGAATCTGTGGTAGTACAAAATTAATTGAGAGATCTTGAAGAGCCAATTATTACTATTTTGGAGAAACACAATTGATTACCAATAAGGTATTGTGTTGTAGTAAGTCTCAAATAAGCTTAATTGAGTTTCTAAAATATTCGCGAAAGCAGTTGGTTATATTGAGACTATAAATAAATAAAAGATTTAATATCTTCTATTACTACAATTTGTAACGGAGCAATATGTATGTGAAAAGCTACTCGCTTTATTCTCAAGTTTGTACTACACAAATAAAAGAATACCACAACAAAGTGGATGTTTATTGATACAAAAACTCATATCATAATAAACTTGAAGTTTATTGATAATTACACACGTTATAGTCTAAATATAAAGTTTATCAATATTAATAATTTATCAGTTGGCATAATTGGTTTAGCCATATCAATTTAAGTATGATGTACGAAAATAATAGAGAATTCCCATGGGTAAATATTAAAAGAACTAGAAAGTTCTTTACGAATTCTCTTATATTGATTGTTCTCATTAATTAATATATCAACTAAAATTGGGACTGAATCCCATGAATGCTGGAAATATCAAAGGAGAATATGGGTCCATTCACCTGCCATTTATACCACATAAGATGCATCTATGAGATGGTTGCATGTGCGATTATTATTAACCCGCAACATAGTGTTTGCGAGGTAACTTGCTCAATAATTTTATTTAGAGCATATTACAGATTTTCTATTCAAGAAGTTTATCTTGATAAGTTGGTCTACATCACATCTGGTTTAGCAAAATGATTTATTGAGTGCCTCCACTTAATAGCTAAACAATTGCTTATGAGAACAACGATTTGTATATCAGTTTGATATACGTTATATACGAAAGTATATTATTTTCTCCCCTCACAAGACCAAATAATTCCATCTTATTATTATTGATGTGCGGTGTATATTTTGATTAACACCATAAAGCACAAAGATGAGTTCTCAAAGTTGAGGAAACAAGTTAGTTTTTCTAACATGAGGGGGAGACATGATAAACAGTTGAGAAAAAGTTACGTGGAATGAATTATCATTTCTTCATATAGAACATCGAATAAGATAATACGAACTCGAAGTTCATAAAAGTTAATTCATGTGTAATATATTGCAAAGCATGCCAGACGCGTTTGCTGACCCAAAGAAAGTAACTATATTCTTATTGCAAATGCTCCTATTAAGTCCCAGAAGGACAAAGTCTATGGTACGCTTAAAGCGTATGGACAAATTGGTTTCAAATAAACTTCTTGATATAGAAGATGAGCAAATGATCAAAATGATCATAATAAATGAGACAAGTGATCTAGAAGATCACATAATATAACACTTCATAAAATCTCATGAGAGATTCAGGTACCTGAATATATGAATGAAGAGATCTATATGTTATGTCTTTATGAAAAAATATCGGAACCGATATAAAATATTTGTCGACGATATCTATCATAGCGCTAAGATAGATGAGGATCTTAAGTCTATCGAATATAGACACAAAAATATTGGCCAAATGAAAGAGCCACAATTCAAGTATAATTTGAATTCATATGAAAGACATGCAATTTTGAACATGTAGTTCAAATACTTGAAAGTATAAAGTCAATGGTGTGTGCAATCAGTTTTATTTATCTTATATGTCTAGCATGACATGAAAACTTGATATGCATCTAAAGTCTATTATATGACTTATATGACTTAACTTATATGACAATCCATGAAAGATTTAAGTTACTTGAAGCATATACAATTCTTGATCTTGAAGTACCACATCCTCAGAGTAATTTATGCATATATGTATCTTGCTATAATTATAAGCATGATAATATGATAGCGAGAATCTCTATGGAGATATTGAAGAGACACACCACGACATTATATATCTATCAAGAATGATGATTTCAAGGTGCAATATATTCATTCAAGTTAATATGGCTGATTTATTCATCAAATCTCTACCAAAGATCCTTTGAAGATGGTGCACAAGATTGGAATGCAAATGCTCAAGGATGTGAATTGGCGCTTTCATCAGGGAGAGTTAATATGCGCTGTACTCTTTTTTCCTTACAAGGTTTTGTCCCACTGGATTTTCTTTGCAAGGTTTTTAACGAGGCAACCAATAGGCGCATTTCTAAACATGTGTACTCTTTTTTCTTTCTAGAATTTTTTTCCACTGGGTTTTATTTTAGTTAAGGTTTTAACAAGGCACATTATTTGTTGAATAGACATTCAAGGGGGAGTGTTATAAATAGAATTCTATTTAAGGTGAATGTCTATATTCTAGAGAGATTTTAGAGTTTATTTCTTGGTGGCTAAGTCACCCTCTCCCTATAAATAGAGGGTTCTATTCCATTGTAAATCATCTCATCTCAATAAGAATTCCTTCTCTCTCTACTTAGCTGCAATACTCTTTTTCTTCTTTTATTATTTTATAACAGTAACGAAGATTTCTTAAACACCACAACCGTTGACCAAATGTCCATAAAAATTGCACTAGTTGGCCCCTTTTTGGGTGTATAACAGAAAAATAGCCAATTTTGTTAAATAATTTAACTAGTCGTTCTGAATTAAAATTTGGACAAACATACTTTAATTTAAAAGGCACTTTTTGTATAAATATAAAAATTTAAACTTAATTACTGTTTTATCTAAGTTTCCTATTTACAAAAAGTAGTTAAAGCTTTTTACAAAAGGGATATTACACAAATAGTCATTCATATTCATTGTTTACTTTTTCTAGTCATGTACATAGATTATGTGCAATTATACATATATTAAATATAAATTATGCATATATTATACCTCCACCCGCTATTTTATTTGGGTTAATTCGTCTTTACAAAATATATAACTTCGGTCAAATCACAATTTATATATATTACTTAGCTACAATTTTGGCAAAATACATACTTTACCCATCGATCTTGTACTCAAATCCCCCTTACACACCTATCAAATACGAGAATAGTATTACACACTAAAACTTTTAAAAGTGTGTCAATTACACACTTCTTTTGTCATGTGTCACACGTAAAAAAGGCGTGCAAAAACTATAAAATTCATCTGAAATTAATTTTATTTTTCTTTCTTAACTATTTTCTTTTCAAATTAAAGAAAAAGAATATAACCCAGGTCTTCTTCCCTAAACCACACCCCAACATTTCCTCCCTCCCCCTCCCGTTTCGTCTTCTTCCCCAACCTCCATCATAGTTTTGCCTACCCCTCGTGTTTCGTCTCTCCAACCCGCACGACTAAGAAAAAGAAGAAAAAAGAAGAAGAAAAGGGGAGCTATTGGGTCTTGTAAAAATTACCATTATTGACCTTTTGAAAAAGCTTGAAAATTTAATTGGATCTTGTTGATTTTGGTGTTCCATGACCTAGAAAATTAGTTTGAATTCGTGATTATTGTTGGATTAAAATTTACTTGGGTGATTAATTTTGATAAAATTCAAAAAATACCATTAAGAAGTTTGAAACTTTGGGTTTGAGCTTGAATTTGAAACTTGTATAAGAATTTGTGATGGATGTTAAAACTTGTTAGAATCGGGTAAAGAGTTGAATCTATAGTTAGGGAAGAAAGTGTTTGTAGTGGAAAGGTTGGTGGTAGTATGGTGGTGGGCGGAAAAGATGATGGGATTGGGGAGATGATGAGGGGGTAGGTTTTTTTCTTTTCTGTATTTTTTTCTTTAAGAAGATGAGTAGAGGGGGTGGAGTGGGGGTGGGGGGCAGAGTTTTTTTCCGTTTTTCTTTTCTTTTCTTTTTTTCGATTTATGATACGTGTTAGTTGCTGATTGGCACGTGTAATAACAATCTTTAAGCATATGGGATCAAACACCAAAGCAGTGTGTAATTGACACACCTTTAAAAGTTTTGGTATGTAATATTATTTCCGTCTTTAACATGTGTGTAAGAGGAATTTTGGTCAAAAGTTTTGGTGTGTTAAAAATTTTTGTGTGTAATATTATTCCTGTCTTTAACTGGCCAAAAAGCTACAAATTAGATTTAATTAATATACAACTTGTATATAATTATGTATTGTATATATTTTGTGCTATATTGTTAGTACACCCGGCATACGAAATATATATAATTTGTTTATGTCTTCTTATTCGAGTTTCAATATGAAATTCCAACTAAAAACACCTCGAATCTTCACCAAGTTCTCTTAAAATTCAGATAAAACTCAAAAAAATATTCCCAATCACATACAACAATACCCAATCCGAACAAATAATATTTTTATAAAATTCAAAACTTCAAGGATTTTTAATGATTGTTAATGGTACTTTTAATAGCTTAACATAGTTTCAACTTCAATCTTCCCCCTTTCCCAATTAATACTATTTAGTTTATTGAGAGTCATCTCGAAATTGAATTTGTTACTCGTCCATCCGTAATATCCTTGAAGCGAGCAATTCTTTGTTGGTCTTGTAGGATAGGCTAACGGTGTTACAATTACGGCTCTAAGTAGCCAAGAACTTGGAATTATTCGTGTTGTGAATACCACGTTCAGATCGAATCCACCAATTCTTGGTTATCTTCTTGCCAAGGCTTTTAATATTTATCGAAAGATTATTTTGTATAGAAAGAGTAAATTGTAGTATATGTTAATGTAATTAAGTGATAATCTATCTAAGAGGGGTAAATAAATCCATATAATACAGTAGTATAGATAAGTAAAAGTTACAATTTAAAACAGCTGCCTGCTTCATCTATTCGCCGTTTTCCCAAGGAGTTTACAAGTTTGAAGTACATGACACAATACTGGAGTTTTATTTGCAAAAGCTTGAATTTTAATACAACTGTTTTTGGAATTCGAAAAAGTGAAAAGGATAAAAAATATATTTTTATCCAAATATTATTTTCTTATAATAATGTACTGAGTTTCATTAGTTTTGTAATTATGAATTATTTGCAAGCAGCATACATAAAAGTGTTAAAATATCACGGTCTGGCCAGTTTTCAGCCTGGTCATTCAAAATAGCCAGCATTTGCCGAGTTATTGAAAAATAGTCATTATTTTGCTGCAACAGAGACCGATCCAGCATAATATACTGGAGTTCGGTGCACCTGTGTATGAACTTTCAGCATATTATGCTGGACCAGTATACTTTGTTGTTCCAAAATCCAATATATTATGCTAGAGTATCTTTCCTGATTTTGAACAGTATTTTCATACAGATTTATCTTTACATAAAAAATAGCTAAATTTCGATTACTTTTGTAAATCTGGCTATTTTTTAATTTCTCACCATAAAAGTGGCTATTTGTGAATTTTGCTGTGACTGGCCCAAAAGGGTTTACATGCAAGGCCCGAAACAACCTTGTACATCTCGTCCATGTGTCAATGGCAGAAGCTATTTCCAGGAAGTATCTTCTCAGATTTGCATCCCCTTAAAATTACTATAAATAGTACGTACAAATCTCTCTCAATTCGCCCATTCAATCAATCTTCTACTATTCTAATGGCTGAATGGTCTCAACTCCCCCGAGAACTCGTAGACCTCATCTCCAAATACCTCTCTTCCGAAATCGATTACCTCCGTTTCCGTTCCGTTTGCTCTTCCTGGCGTTCCTCCGTTCCTCCTAAACCCTACCCGAATTCCCCTTCTCGTTTCCCCATTCTCCCTAATAACGGCATCGCTGAAAACAGCTGGGGTTTTAAACTTACCAAAACACCCCTCTACCTTATCACTCCCCCAACTGAAACGACGTCGTCCGATAGTAACCACGGTGGATGGATCCTTAAACTGGATAGGGAAAATCCTCAACGTATGCGTTTGCTTAATCCTCTTTCCAGATCCCAATTCAAACCTCTTCCTTCCAATTTCCCTAAAAATTTGGATTCCTCGCAATACCCAATTCTTGAATTAGGCCAGGAGTATACTCTTCAGTTTATAAAGTACCGACCTAGGGCTAATTCAATTGCGGATGCGGGGAATCTTTACATGGAAAAAGTTGCTGTTCGTTTGGAAGAAGATGGGTTTTTGTTACTGACAATTCATGTTTCTGGGAAATTGGTAATGTATAGATCTGGTGATACGAAGTGGTCTATTGTTGATGACTCATCATTGCCGTACGATGATGTTATTCTTAAAGATGGCAACTTTTATGCTGTTGATAATACTGGGAAGGGAGTGCTTGTTAAGTTGAGTGATGGGTCAGCGCCGGAATTGACCGTTGTTGGTCAGTCTGTGTTTGGTGGGGATAAGAAGTTTCTTGTGGAGTCGTGCGGGGAATTGTTGATGGTTGATAAATATTTGAGTATTGGTCCAGAAGATGATCTTGGATATAATGAGAATGTGGAGTTTTACGAGGAATTTGATTGTTACATGAGTGAATGGACGGTTAAGTTTAAAGTTTATAAGCTGGATGGAGAGATGCAGAGGTGGGTTGAGGTTACTGATTTGGAAGATAGGATACTGTTTGTGGGGGATAATTGTACGTTTTCTGCATTAGTTTCTGAGGCTGATTGTGGGTGTAAAGGGAACTGTATACTGTTCACCGATCAGTTTTTTTGTAGCACGGAAGACGATGGAGGATTGTGGAAGAATCAGGGGATAGGTGTGTTTCATTTGGATAATGGCAGCATTGGTCCAATTAGTAGTTACAATGGCTATGCTGAGTTGTTTTGGCCTCCTCCTCCTTGGATTTGTTCTCCTCAGCCTATTGATGTAAGTGGTGTTGCTGTTGTTGTTTCAGGTCTGATTGTCTTTACATTGCTTATCCTATAGGATTGTGCATTTGATTTGGCAATGTGATGCTTTTATGTTTATTTCCTGCCTGCTGGTTCTTGTGAGGGTTGATAGAGGTTCTTCGTTTTGCTCTTTTGTGCATTGATTTGTGTGAAACAGCCTCTCTACATTCGCTGTAGGGGTAAGATGTGCGTACTATCTACGCTCCCCACACCCCACTTGTGGGATTATTGGTGGTGGTGGTGTGCATTGGTTTGTATATATATATCTCACTGGTTTATCTGTTCATCACCATGTTATCTTGATTTAGAATAGTGTTAGACCTATTATTTTTGGATGATACTCTGGGAATTAGACTATTCAAATAGTTAAAGATGGATGAACTAGCTATTGGCCTTCCTGTGAAAGAAAATAGTATTTCAACTTAAACAATGTAAACACTGCTGCCTCAGTTCCTTGGTGAAAAATATTCTGTAAACTTACCGGAAATGCGTTATGTATTTACTGGCTAAGAACTCGGTCTTGAAAATTATTTCATTTTTTCTACTTCAATTCAAATCACTGATTGTTTTGCATTTTGGTCCTTTATATCAATTTCAACTTAGAAATGGAGCATTTGAGGCTGAGACACTAGTTTAGACCTTTTCAACATTCAACTTCATATACTCTATATTTTTTCTAACTTCAACCAAATATGCTCCAAACCAGGGGTGGTTTTTTTTGGGGGGGGGGGGGGGGGGGGGGTTGGAACTTTACTTCTAACCAACCTACGAGCATTGCCTCTCGCGAGGAGCAAGGCATCTTAATTGCTGTTTAGGGATGGGCTTTTGTAGGTTCTAATTACTTTCGGCTTCTAATTCAAGAACAACTGTGTTAATTCAATATCAATGAGGCCTGAAAACTTACTGATAGGGATTCAATATCAATTAGCATATTAACTGACCTGGACATATTTATTCTACAAAATTTGAACAACTCATTTAAAATTAGATGTATAATTCCTTTTATAGGCGCGTGAATTTGGGATATTAAGGATTCTTCCAGTGTTTCTTCAACGCAAATCTCGCTATTAATTAAGCTCGTTTCTCTCACTATTTTCGATCTCTGTTTTTCGAAAATACTTTGTTTTCTCATTTGCTTACGCATTGTCCTGCATAATACTACTATCAATTATCATGTGGTGTTGAGTTGTTCGTCCCCTACTGAAAGTATTCATTCTATGTAAATGGTCAATATAGTTGCTTTTCTACTCAAAGAGATATTTACCAAAATAATTTGTATTTGGTATATATTTGTTTTATCTAGATCCTATATTGAGATGTTCAGTTTTCTTCTCAATGGCAACATTAGCAACACTAATAGGGATAAAATATCGAATTATATTATAATATCAATCACCAAATATGCAGCGCCTCAATTTCACACTTAAAATTAGTCTGTTCACATCTTCATATTTTTTCTATAAATAAACAAGTCAAAAATCAGTATCAATACATCCTTTTAAATGTTTACAAAAGAAGTTTCAATTTTATAAGAAAATAGATGAAAATGGCTTCAGATTCAATAACTTTTCTGTTCTTGACAATATTCCTTATTACACAAATAGAATTTTTATATAATTTTATAAAATATATTTTTTGTATCTGATCTATACATAGTAAAAACAAAATTCATACAACTAATATATATCATACAATTTATTTACAACTTTCATACATTATTTCTACCCAGTTATATACAACTACAATATAATACCACTTAAATACAAATTTTATACAATTTGTCTTTTGTATTTTACAACTTATCTACAACTTTCACACATTATTTCTATCCAGTTAAATACAACTTAAATAAAAATTTTGTACAATATATCTTTTGTTTATTTTGTATCTGATTTATACATAGTAAAAATAAATTTCATACAACTAATTATACATTATACAACTTATCTACGATTTTCATATATTATTTATACTCAGTTATATACAATTACAATATCATAGAACTTAAATATAATTTTTATATAATATTTTTCAACTTTCATACAATAGTTAAATGAATAAAAGAAAAATAAATAAACAATATAATATAATTTTTGTACGATAGGAAGAGGGAGAGAATTCAGGTTTTCTTTAGAAGAGGAGTTGCTTATTGCATTTGGTTTGTTGAAACTGCAGGCGGCCAGGACGATGTTGATATGGAAGTTGATATTTTGGATATGGAGAATGAGAGGTATATCGGTCATACTACTTTTTCTAAAGGTTTCTTCCCAAATTTGACAAGTAGTAATCTGTTAGATTGGAATGGCCAACTCTCGTCTGCTGAAATTGTAGAGGATGAGCTACATGTGTTGGTTTTAAAAGATCACAAAAAACTAAAATGGGTGGAAAGCAAACGTATCATCAGGCAGCTGCCCTTCGATAAAATTACGGATACAGTCATTTGTGCTGACAAGTCTAGTTTGTTCTTTCTTTGGGAAAACAAGATTTGTGACGACGAGGAAAATGAGACATCTGATTATCACCTGGAAAATAATCTCTATGAATAGGAAAAAGAGAATCTGATCTCTGCAACTATGACATTGATACTGGCAAGTTAACAACTCTGCTGCTCGGCTACTTTGAAATTCGTGGCGCTGAACTTGCCGCTATCATCACGATGCATCTTCATGTCTAACATATATATATTGAAAGAAAAAAGACTGATTTGAGAAATTTTCTCTGTGTGTTTTCTTATTCACAGCTAGGTCCTTTATACCAATTTATGTATAGATACAAAATAGTGTAAATAAAATTCCTATACACTTGTACTAAATGCTATCGGCTATTGGGAAAACTAACTAACAGATTTTATTCCTTTACATTGTACTATTTGCATGTGCTATCCACGTGTGAAATTCCTATCTGAAAATGTGTAACTTTGTGAATTAATGGCTGTGATTTATTCTTCCTTTTATAAACCAATGTCCCAGATGAGTTTGATAATTAGCAATCAAAGGGTGTTGATCTTGACACGTGTATTCTTCAAATGAATATCAAATATATCTCCTTCAGATATAAGCTTATCTTCTTCCTTGGAGACTCCGAAAATATTCTGTCTATTCCCTCATCTTCTTCTTCTTATTCTTCTTACTCGTTTCTTCATCTTCCTTTGTATCAATATGGGGGTTTTGATCGTCAACATATATGAAGATACTTAGCTAACGTTTGGTCATAGATGCCAAATTTGTTTTGAAAAATCTAATTTGGGCGAAGTTTGGTTTGAAGATGAAAATGTGTTTGGACATACGTTTTCAATACATATTTTCCAACTTTATTTTGGAAAAACATGTATATAATTCCTAAGTTTTGGGATTTTGGTGCTGATTTTGGGATTTGGCCAAAATATGGGCAAAATTTATGGCCAAACATGAGTTTTGAAAATAAATTCCGAATTTATTTTTGGCAAAACTCATGACCAAACGGGCCTTACTTTCCTTTTCTTTTACCTACTTATGATACAAATTCATGGCGAGTATAAACTAGCTCGTTCATATGCTTAAGCACTTAATCCAAATCTCGTTTTATTTGTCTTAATTACTGCGTTGAGTATAAACTCGTTATTGTTATCAATAATCTCACAATAGAGTGATTACTTATTTAAATGCATATATTCAAACCCACAGCAAGAATAAAGTCGTCGATATATTTTAACTACTCAATTTAAATCTCTTTTTATACTTAATTCAAAGCTCGTTATATAAGTATAAACTCGTTAATGTTTATCGTAACCTCGCAGTTGAGTGATTAGTTATGTAATACTTAAATATGTATGATAGATGTCTTAGCTGGTAAAAATGATCATCGTAATGAAGTAATTGCTGGGATATTCCAGGCTAGTATACTCAAATATGCACTTAAAAGGCTTCTCAATTCGAGTCTCTTTTAAACGTTTCGCACGCACAACAAATTTTCATGCTAGAAATGCCTTTTCCATATTCCAACAGGGTATAGTGTGGGACACTAAACAAAATGGAGATGATAAAAGTAGGACGATCATTATTGGAAAATTTGGAGATACACCCCACAGCCCATTAGAGATGATGAACTGAGGGTGATAATAATTGACATATTTGGTTAAGTACTAAAAACACCTACTTAGCCTCCGTCTAGTATGTCAGAGTGCAAATATTGTAGACTGAAATATAAAACGTTATGCCATGGAGCAATCACCATTAAGATGCAATCACTTTGCTACATCTAATGGTAGATAGTCAAGCAGCAATTTCTTCTTTCTATACCATAAGAAAGCTGCTATCTTTCACTTGCCAGGCGAAAACTGTGCAACTACATTAATGCTATCCTTTTCAATGTAACAACCGATGAAGATCAGGTTGAAAACTTTAAACAACGCACTACCCTAAAAGAGATATACATGATAAAGAGCAAAATCGAGATCACGGCAGCCTCGTCTAGTCATCTATTAGTTCTCAGTCTCGTTCAGGAGCATCCTTAGAAGGTTTTCTTGCACTAAGATTCCCTGCATATGACCACAATTTATCCAAATCAGTTGGCATCACTTTCTCCAGTTTATCCGTTGGTGGTAACTTGGAACCAGCCTTAGAAGGAGAAACTGCCTTCCCCGGGCTACCAATCAGGGGAGATAAGCAAAATGTTGGTGTAGCAAATGGAGAGGCATAAGGAGAGTGCTGAATAGAAAAAGGGCTTGGTGACATCCGCTTTTGGACTGGAAGACCACCCAAAGCTCCCCTATTAAAAAGGGATATGGACTCTGCGGCAGCACAGCGTTTTGTTGCATCATCTACGTATAACACATCATCAATCCTCGCCATAATGTTAAATGCCAAGCTCTCCATGACCCTTGAGTAGCTCTCAAGAATTGACTGCCCAACATCCTGCAGTAGAACACATCACGTTTTCAGAAAGTAGAATAGATTAGGACAGCGGTGTCCCCTATCTAGCCATTTGTTATTGCATTATACGCTGCTTCTGATGCCATAGAAACATTTCACGAAATCACTATTCAGAGATATAGAAATAGTACCAAGAATAAAGTTTCATAACATTAGATTAAAGGTACTCTTCACATCTTGAGGCCATGTATAACTAGAATTTCCGCTGCCCCATTGCATAGTCAGTTATCATTATTAAGCAAGAAATGACTCATAATATTTCTTTTTGATGAAGAAATGACTCACAAGATTTCTTATCTCTTCTCAAAATAAATGTGGCACTGTGTCTCCTATCTGTTCTACTTGTCATTTGCTAAGAGTTTGCATCACCTACCTTGTTATACTGTATCTTGTTCATGTCAAGTGCAGTTTGAGGAAGACCAGGGAAGCGAAGCCTGAGACTATGCAAGAGTGTTTCTGCTCGTTCTGCCAGATACTGATTCTTATCACCATCTCCAACAAGGCCCTTGACTTTCCCTCCCCATGATCTCCGTTTAGATTTCCTTTTATGTGGATGTTTCTTCTGGTCCTTTAGTGTCCAAACATGCACAGCAGCCTCAATTCTATTTGCAACTTCCAGCGTATGGTGCTCCGATGACAAGTCCAGGCAATCAAGAAGACATTCAGGTGAGAACTTGTCAGCAGTGATGTAGCGATAGATGATATCACCTAGACAAGCTTTTCCACTCTGCAATAAGAATTTAAGAAACAATTAAAGAAATGAGCAGTTGCAACTGACAAGTAAAAGAACAATTTTTTTCATCAAACATGTACTCTAAATTGTCCTCGGGAGGATATATGAATACCCATATGCAGACAGCTAGCATTAACTTGCATTATATGTGCTCCCAAACTTTGAGAAGAATGTTCATTTCAATGTTCGAGTGCGTGCACTTAAACAGCTAATCTTGATGAAGAATAAAGCTACACATAAATGGTACTAAATGCTCGAGAAGCTCCTTGTCAAAGGGATGGGCCAAAAAGCTGTTGGAACTACACGAGGATAACAACTGTGAATGCAGGGAAAAAAGAAAGAAATTATCTGAAAATTAATTTTCGAGATAGTTTATATAACAAGGAAACTTTATTTTGTTTCCTTTAACCAGTATTATATGCTCAAGAACCTCCTTCCCAGAGGATGGTCCAAAAAGTTGTTGGAACTATATGAGGGGAAGAACTGCGAATTCAGGGAAAAAGGAAACAGATTTTCTAAAAATTAATATTAGAGATTGTTTGATATAATAAGGAAACTTCATTCTGCTTCCTTTAACAGGTTTTTCTTTTCTATACCATCAATGTTAGACCACAATTTAAATTAGACACCAGGGAACCTACTTGAACTCATTTTCTGGAAATGATTTAAATAACGGATACAGCAACAATAACCAGTGGTGCGCAATGAAGAAGGCAAAAGAATCACAGCAAGTCAAGATATAGTATTAAAGTAACTGACATAGGCTGTGTATACCAGCCCTTTTTTCAGATTAAAGGCATGCCAGTAAATTTAACTTCAAGTAAGCCATTCAACTGGATTCCAACCTTCGGCAAAGTTTCGACATACGCACTTGGAGTCTCCATCTCAGCAAGCACATTGCTGTTGATCGCCAATGCTGCCTTCAATATCTGGTTGGTGCAATCCCTACACTGTTGCAATCTCTTCCTAGCTTCTTCTGACAACCCTTTTGGGGGAACTTTAGGGCATGGCAGCCACCACTTCTCTTCCTGCCGAACTGAAGGCCTACCAAACCCAATGCCCGAAGTATAGGAGTCATAGTCTTCTCCATCACCTAAAACTATGCCTCGATCCACATACCAAAACTCTGTGTCACGAAATCCATCAAGTATGCTAATCAACATGGCATCAAGTTTCTTCAAAGCAGGCAAGTTCAGATATAAATCAGAACGCGGTTGCGTCGCCATTACTTCATAGGTGCCTCCTCCAGGAAACTGTTGAATAGAAGGCACAAGCTCCACAATAGAGTCACTAACACACAACAACCACTCCATTTCCCTACACCACATTGCCTTCTTTTGAACAGCCAGTGGTTCCAACCTCCATAATTCCCCAAATATAGTAGCTACAATCATCACGCATAAAAAAAACAATTTCAATACAAAACTATATGTAAAATTTTTAATCTCTTTTTTCTTTTCTTTTTTTTACACTAACCAGATAGATTTGTAATTGCGTTTGAGATTGCAAGTGCCGTACAAACCCCTTTACCCCCTCCAGACATGTCCTCACCAAGTAGCAGCTTAGCAAATCTCTCCTTCATCAGATCAATTTCTAAATCAAACAAAACCCAAAAAAATCAAAACAATAACCTACATACTATAAAAATAAGAATAAAGGTACAACAGCAGTAAATGTAACACACATCAACATATGCAGTAATAAATCTAGTAAATAAAGGCAATAATGAAGTCCATTACAATCTCTAAAAGTCAAATTTCATAAAATGCACAAACCAGATAAATCTGCTTGGCGTTTCTCAGACTTGTCATTACAGAGCACTACATCTTTCCCGCCAATGACCGGGAACATGAATGGAGGTATCATTGGGGCTGGGAACTCCGATTTCGCGGCGAATCTCCGGCAAGCGAGTGGAGACGACGCCATAGAGCTGGACGCGCCCTCAGCGTCATAGCGCCGACAGGAGAAACTGCTAGATGAACTCTCAGACTCACTCACATCAGCACTTAAACTGTAGCTCCCACATCGCTCACTCTGCTGATCTGAACCTTCTTCAGATGATACACTCCCCATAGTAAAAACCCAACACCCACAATTATTGTCTAAAATGCAGTAGTAAAAAGTAAGATCCTAGATGCAAATGATTGTAATAACAATGAAGTAAATGGGCTAAAATGGAGAGATAGATTGTAAAGATATGGCAGTGGAGTTGGAGGAGGAAATGGTGGAGAATGAAAAAGCGAAAGAGAAGATAAAGCAAAGAGAGCAGGTTCACATACAGTCGTAGTACTAATTCAGTCGCATTTTCTCTCTCTAAGAAACACTGTGAAAAAGAGTGGTGCGTACTGTACGATGAGACTATGAGAGTGAAAATGAGACGGCGTTAATAGTCACGATGTCCGTTTAGGTAAAAAACGAACGGCGTTAGTTGACGACAAAAGGTTACCCTACTATAGTAGCGAGCACCCGACACGGTCCTTTTCTTCGTTGCGGAGCACTTGCCTTTGCCAGTTGCCAGTTGCCAGTTGCCACCTCATCCGCTGGAATTTTGATGACTTGGGTAAATTTAGCGGATGTGTCTTAAATATGAATTTTAAGAAAATAATTACTTAGCAAAAATATGGTGAAAACTTTATCCAACTTGGGTATTTACACGAAATAAATAAATAAATATAAGTATGTATTGAACTGAATTGTTTATATTTAATCGTAATTAATTAAGTTATTTTTCAAATATTAAAATCACTGAATCATGATAATTTTTAGCAAAAAAGATTGTCGTACATTGTGACAGATATATTTTATCCATGACTTTTGATGTTTGCTAAAATATATCCATGTACACTACAGAAGTTACTGGTTTTAGTGGTGGTGACTTTTGAATTACTTCTAAATCTAAAATAAAAAATATGCGACCAGGAGAAAAACGACAAAAATTTATCCAGACCAGCATATGTAATGCAAAAGAGCAGTGATATTACATATTTTATTCGTGTATGGTTTATATTAAATCATGGTTAAAAATATCATACGCATCTCAAATTGTCACTTAGCTGCGTGAAGTAGCATGCAACAAGACCACATAGGTTTAAACAACAGTATCGGTTACTTGTTTAAGTCCTCGAAACAAAGAGGGGATGGACATTGTTCAACATAACTATATATATGGTTGAAAAGGTTTTAAATAAATAAAAATATTTCTATTAAGTTTGTCTAAAGCATATTATCAATAAAAATTAACGCACATTTTGGCGTTTACGCCAAAAACGATAAATACATGACATGTACATGTGTTGCAAATACACATATTTATTTAATTATAATTAAGTAATATATTTCTACTGTAACTTTTAATAACTAAAATTAGTTGGTGTTTTAAGGTACACATTGAGTGCAAAATTTACCGATTATTATGTGGCAATAACTTAAAATCGTATATTCACATCTCTCCAAGAGTCCAAAAGGTTAGACTAATTGGTTTGCTCTTGATGCACGTAGTTTTATCTTGTGGATATTATTTCTAATTAAGATTAGGGGCCATAATCAATATTTTTCTGCCAAATACATTGTTCAATAAAAATATAAATATTTCTATTAAGTTTGTCCAAAGTATATTATCACTAAAAATTTACACACATTTGATGTTTACACCAAAAATGGTAAATACATAACATGTAAAAGTGTTGCAATAGTACTGTATACGGCCAGAACGGGCTGCCCTTCTTATGACTAATCGAGGTTGGATCATGACAGGTCATGATTCGGCCTCGTGTTACAATATCGAGCCTCAATACGAAGATAGATTGCTGAATCCTAGATTCAGAGACCGGTCAAGGACGAGATCAGCCAAGATCGAGATCAAGCGAGATCAGAGGAGGTTTACCTAGTCAAGTAACGGAAAGCCAAAACATTTGTGATCGAGCAAGGATTACGGCGGAAATCTCGGCATGTATCAAGACGAGGTCAGTTAATTAGCCAATTATGAGGTCAAAGCAATATACTATTCTCTAATACTCTGTTATTTTATTCATAGCTCACTTTGCTCATTCATTTGGTTCGAGGGTAACCTATCTCGAGGGCCAAAGTTGCACATTTCATTTGGTTTGTTTTATTTTTCTTTATAGACAATTTTAATATCAATTTACGTATTTTCTCAGTTGGTGTCAAGTGAAATAACGTGCCCTTAAAATTACAAATAAATTCAATTATTATCCGTTTTTAGGGTAAAAACATTTTTATTTAATAATAATTAAGTGATATATACTTCTACTATAATTTTTAATAACTAAAGTTAGTTGTTGGTTTAAGGTAAACATTGAGTACGAATTTTTACTGAATATTATGTGACCATGACTTAAAATTGTACATCCATATCTCTCCGAGTCCAAAAGGTGTCCTTATGTTGAATTAATTATTAATTGAAATTATAGAATGTTAATTAAGTCTAGCAAAGAATGCTACGTAAATCACTGCAAGAAGTCATATATAGCGGGAACTGAAAAGGCCAAAAAGAAAAAAGAGAGAGACGAAGAAAAAGAATCCGTAAGGAATTGCAATTTGCGTGTGAAATAGACGAAATCGATACGGCGGTCATAGTGAAGAAGACCAAATAAAAAAAACTGGTGTCCATGTGATAAATATATCACACGCTCTTGTTGTCGGAGACGGATCTATAATTTAAACTCTATAGTTTAATTTATAAATTTTTTAATAGTAAACTTATTATATTTTTAAACTTATAAATTTATATTTACTATTTTTATAATTTTAATAAATTTTTAGTTCGCTAAAATTATGGATTGATTTAAACCCGTTTTATCCGAATGCATATGCGCCTGATCCATCCTAAGCGTCGGATCTCTGAATCTATTGGGGAATACAACTTTTCCCCTTCCTTTTTGTAGTAGTAGTTTCTCTGCTTGGTTTTCCTGATTTTACTTTCCTTTCCTTTCCTTCTTATGCAGAGATACTTTTATTTAGGTGTGTTCATAAAAATCCAAAAAATCGAACCAAATCGAAAATCAAATCAAATCGATCAAAAAAATCGATACTTTTTGGTTTGGTTTGGTTTTGGTTTTAAATTTTAAAAACCGATCAAATTTGGTTTGGTTATGGTTTCAATCAGAAAAAACCGAACCAAACCGACCATAGGAGTAGCTATTTTAAATTTATTAT